>JANRMR010221692.1:0-17588 GCA_025434825.1 Bergia sp. 'catenularis'
CGTTGAGTCCCGGGAGTCCCAGGTTGTGATGAAACGTAAAATAATTTTTACCGTACACCCCTGTAAAAAGATAATGCGTTAAACACTTAAGGGGATATGATGCTCTATAATCTTCTGGCAACAAAAATATCTCAAGTGAAAAGCTGGGGATTGATAATTGGCGGGAACTGGTACTGCATCAATCACGTGTGTCTTCTACCGATCTTCGATCACGTTTGGTAGCGCCAAAGGTGAGTAATCTGTAGTGTTGATTAATTGTGGTCAGTTTCTTTTTGTGAAGTGTTTTGTTCAGTTCTGTAAAGCATGGTTTCCGTATGATTACTGGGGTCACCGAAAAATAAGTTCCGATCGTGACGGTCTTATCCCGGGGGTCTTATGTATCGATCAAATCAAAACTTCAACATGCCCCTCGGGCAACCCTGGGGCATTTGAACTTTTGGATCCATGGCTGTTCAAATTCTCCACCCCTGGGACAAAAGTGTTGTTCAAATGCCCCGCCATAAGTGAAAAAAACGTGATCAAATGCCCCCACCCCCAGGACAAGGTAAAATAAGTTTGAGAGTCAATTTCATTCTTCTCTGCTGAGTGGGCAGATCTTCAGTTTACCAAAACTTGAACTGAATTAATTAAACAAAAAAGCAACACAAGTCTACAGTTCTTACTCACTGTTTGAACAAAACTATGTAATATAAAATTACAGAATTGTTTGTTCTCCATCAGAAAAAAACTAGAAATATGAAGTGAAAAACTGCTTCTGAACAAGCTTGAACAAAATCAGTGTAGTTTGCCCAAGTTTCTCTGCCATCACATGGTAACTGAAGTGCTTTCTGACCAAACATTCAATACAGTTACATACATACCCAACCAATTTTATATTTGCTATTTGTTAATGTTTCATTTTTTGCACTTTTTGTAAAACCTATTGAACTTTAGGCAACATCAGTATTTAAAGATCATGTCAATAAAGTCATTTACTACCTACCTACATTTAATACTGGCAAGTGATTTGTTTATTTGCCATCAATAAAACATTGTTGAAACAACTATATTAGTCTTTACTTTCATCTCATTCATCCGTTGTTACGTTAACCATTTCCACAGCTGGGAAGAAATATGATCCTCGTGGTCAGGCACGTGCTCCTCTGGGAAGCAGCACAGCACGTGATGTGAAATTGAGACTACCCGTTCAAATACCCGGCCAGGCACGTAGATACTATTACGCATATATGCATGTGCGTACTTCAGAAATCCAGGGGTTTTTTTGTTTTTGCTGCCATGCTGGGAGCGAGCTCATCAAAACCCTATTTTACAGCCTGGCTGTGACAAAAGATCCAGAACTAATGTGTTACGATATAATAAAATGATTTCTTACGATTTTAGTGCAAAATTTTTTTATATATTTAAAGATTTAACGCAAAATACAATACAAACATGAGTTCAGGGTGAGCGGAACAAATACATTGCCATGTGACACCATATTCCATTATATACTATATGCCAATGGTGAAAGTTGCACGCCTTTCTTTACTTTGAAATAATATAAAGTAAAGAGAGTAGTTTAAGGTGAATCATAGGTTTGGTCTGTAAGGTTGTAGTACTAAATACAGTAGCAGATGGATCACGTCGCAATTTTTTTCTATTTTTATTTCATTTTATTCTTTTCTTATGGTGGAACGGTCTGAGGGCATGTTGTGCATACTTGGGAAAAACTCCTAGCTACGCCCCTGCTGGCCCTCCCCCCTCTATTCAGTTCAAATTCCTGGGCCCCCAGGATACTTCCTAACATCAAATTCTCTGCCCCTGGGCATCATAGTCTGTCAAATGCCCCGGGGTTGCTGGGGGAGGGGGGGATGTTGAAGGTTTGAATTGATCGGTACATTACTGAAATGGACATTTATTATGGTAACACTGTAAACTCCAAGTTACATTAGAGAATTGGTTCAACCTCACTTTTTATCAGAAGCTATAAAGATAAATTTAACATAATTTAAAGATATTCAGAAAATAGAACTCAATTTATTTTATTTTATTGCACATGCATATATGATACATACATGTTGGCAATCAACATCCTCAGCAGATGAAATTGCTCCAAAGCCATTTCAAAATGTAAATCCATGTGAATAACACCAAATTGATTGAGTGATTAAATATTTCAGGAATCAAATTATTTTGTTCTTCAGATCTTTGTACATTTATTTGTATATGCTTTTCTCATCTTAATTTGGGGCCCTGGTTTCTTGTTTCTAAATTGGCAACTGAAAAATTGAATTGATACAGGATAAACATGATTGACAGAACAAAATCAAATGTTAAAACTTAATTTTGAAAAATGGTATATTGGAGGAAAAATCATTAAAAAAAAAGGGCAAAATTAAATATAATTTTTGCAAAACAGACTTATCTGTGGGAGAGTTTCTAAGTTCATGCTATCCTTATTAATTTTATAGAATAGCTTCCCTTTCTACTGCCAATTTGTTTTGAAGAGTGTCTGAATGTGTGGTTTCCTTACTGCCTTACTGACATGTTATAAATTGTTTCCAGTAACTCTTCATCATTGGTTTACCATACAAACCCTAAACAAATCTGCAGCTTTTTTGATATTTTGTTCTCTGAAATTAAAGATTTCTCAATAAATCTCTTGGGCTTTTTTTCCAGGATTGGAGTTGGCACTGATTTCAAGGGCTCCAGATGTCATCTGATTGTAGAATTGAAGCTATCTATTCCAACACACTTAGTCTATTTGGGAATGTAGTTTTTAAGCAAATATACTAGTTTGCAGGATGGTATAATCCATCAGTCCATAAGTATAAGGGTGAAAGCTTGTTACAATTTTGGATATCAAAAAGGTCGGATGTTGCACCACAAAGCTTTTATGGTATTTTTAACAAAAAATTTTCATAATTTATATAATTAACTCTCTTAGTTGCTACAATGCAGGTATAGTACATTATGTTTGTTTTAATAATTTAAAGCATCTAGTACATATTTTAAAAGTATATGAATACTGTTGTTACAATTTTTCTCAGTCAGGATAAGCATGCTAAGTTTTAGTATCAAACAAAGCTGTGAAATAGTATGTTTCAGTTCTATCGCGTTTTATGTACTTTTATCAACTATTTTCCATTTTTGACACAAGTTTAAATGTAGCTTCTTAGTTTGAATTATTTCTTATTTATTATTTATTGATGTTTACAGTGATGGTTGCATATAAAAAGTGAATGATCATTTGTTGTAGTGCTCATACAATTTCTCCAGGATGTTTTTTATTTACATTCTCTGATACATTTTTGTGTGCAGTGTAAAAAATATTAATGTCACTACCACCCATCAACCTTCCTCAAATTTGTAATACTAAGATTGCTGTCAAGTTGCTAATATCCTCCCATTTTCTTTCATCCTGTGCCACCCAACCAGTATTTATTTTGAGGAACTTTTTAATTTAACAGTTGATGTCTTGGTTTTTTTGGTACTGGTCTTTCCAACCAAAATATTTCTATTATTGCATAAAAATTCTTCCGTTATGTCCTGATTGACACCAGTATTAGGATGTGGTTTTAGTGAGCTCCATACTCTTAGACAGTTGCAATAAAATTGGGGAATGTCATTTTGAAGCTTCAAAATCACACTGAAGTAGAAATTTTCTGCCATATCTTTTGAAGTGGAAATAAAGTATATTTTTCCATGTTGAAGGTATCGTTTGTTGAGCCTTAATAGAGGATTTGATGTGAACCATTTTAAGCAGGCCCGTAGGCAGGGAGGGTGCACAGGCACCTCCCCATAGCCGTGAAGGTCCATTGTGGTCTGCTACAGGGGATGGGGGGGGGCTATGGGCCTGGGATATTATTAAAGTTTATTTGGCAAACATTTGTGCTTTTGTATTTCGTGTTATTTCCTTAATGTCAGCCGTCAACTGGCTGGAATCCCTCCTCCCCTCTTAATGTCAGAATAATGTTAAGCGTGATCAAATCGATTTTATGACGCCCCCAACAACTAGTACAGAGTGTAAGTGAATTTTGGTTTCCTTGAACAAAAAGCCGACCACAAAATATAATTAACAACTCTTACATTGTACTTAAAGTGTATCGGCAAAAAACACCAATTTGCCCGGCCTTGATTTTCGGTGTGTGAATGCATCATTCCCCCCTCTCCTTTCCTGGCAAAGCCCCCTTAACAGTACTTGTATGTAGTATCATATCTCGTCAAAGTAGAGTCTATGTAGACATCTCCAACACTAGAATTTCAAAAAGTTGGCAACTACTGTATGCATCTAGCTGGGGACTCCACATTTTTACAAATAATTGATATTATTATTCATTCAAAAATAATTAATATTTATCTCTCTGTTTCTGATTGGCCTTAACCCAACAGCAAATTCTTCATAACTAGCTAGTGCTGTCCAAATTTGGAAGAATGACGTCAATCCTACAAAAACAGAAAAGATATTGGATGATTTATGTCATAAATACAGTATATGAAAAATTACTGGACAATTGATGTCACACAACAACAATTGCCATTGATAGTCTAGAGAGTGGGAAAATGGTGGATTCAGAAAAAAGATTTTGGGATGCTGGAAGAAAATCAAATAATGAAATTGTCGAATGAAAAACCTCTGGAAATATTTTGAAAGAATAAGACAATTATTGGATTTGGTTTTTGTATGATATGAAGAATTATGCAGATTTCAGATGATGTTATCCGCCTCGGCCTTCGGCTTTGCAAGATAATATCTTCCTTGATCTTCATAATTCTTCACAACATACTCGGCCTCATCCAATAATTGTTAAATGTGACAATGTGATTTTACCTCTAATTTTTATTTTAAACAAGTCACAATCAAGCAACATTCAATAAAAAAGATTTGAACATAAACTTTTTACTATTTTCTCAGTCAGTTTTCTGTAATATTGCTTATGCACCAGTCAATGGTTTGCCCTAAGGGGGAGAGATCTAGAGGTATATGTATCAGTCTCCCCACCCTGGGTCAGAATTTTTGGTCAAAAAGTTTTCCACCCAAGGACATGAGTTTAAAACACATTCAAATACTTGTAACTGAGAAGAGTTCAAGCAAATAAAGGAACTATTTGTTTAATAAACAAAAAACGAAAAAGAGAAATGGAGATAAATAAAAGCACAACTGAACACAGTGAACTCCTGAGCAGAAAAGATTTTGTGTGTGACACATCTTTAAGTGATCAAAGTGTGTATTGTCATTATAATTGTATATAAAAATGTCAATGTTCCCAAACCCACATGTTTCTCGAATATCAAAATATTAATTAAAAATATATGTATGAAACGCATGACATTAGAAAAATACATTTTAATTAAAGTACGTACTCATCTATAGTCTTGTGATTCTGTCATGTTTTGTACTTGAGACATGGCACGTGTCAGATCTGTACATGTACGTGTTAAAACATTGGTTGATACTGCAAGGCTAAGGGTATTAACTAAAGGTTGATTATTTAATGAATTGTGTCATATATGTCAAACACACATTTTTAGATATATGTACATGTATCTGAACATCCTAATTTACAATGTAATATTAAATAATTTAAAAAAATATTTACCACGTTTCTTTCCTTTTCAGAATCCTTGTTGACGAGAGATGCAGTGTTTAGAAATGATGATTCTGCTTTCCTAAGCCGAGAAGAAGCATATGTTCGGTCACTGCAAAAAGGAGTTTCTTTCCTTGAATTGGTGAAAAAGCACCACATCACTTCTGAAAGAGATCAAAGAATGCTGACAATGTAAGCTGCCTGTGGTATAATTATATGCACAAGAAGTTGTGCATGTACATGTACTGCTTGTCACTTTAAAATCCTCACCTAAAATCCCTTTGAACAATTTTTGAAATCCCCTACCCAAGACTTATAAATTGTAAATGATCTCATGCCAGTTATAAATAACAAGACAGTGCTACATGTTGATTATTTACTGTGAGTTTGTATAGTATGTAAATCTTAAATGGACCAGACCTTTCATTAACAAACCAATAATTTTATGTAATCAAAAGAATCTGTTCCTAATAAATTCACAAAAGTTTTCAAATTTTAGTTTTTGACTCCAGTTCAGAAGATATGACAGGAAATGAACCATGAAGGAGGCTTCCACGGGCTAAACCAAGGTTAATAATGTCATAAGTACTTCTTGATGCTTAAATTAACAAATTAGATGATTGAACTTCGGCCATTCAGAGCACCCAGTATCACATCTATTGTTTTTTTAATCCAGTTAGAAACCTTTTGTATGATTGATTGGTGCAAAGCCTGAGTTTAACCAAATCATTTAACAAAATCTGGATCACTTCAATGAAACCTACATGTACATGTAGATCAATAACACCAGGGTCAGGTCAATAAAACATGGATTACTTTGAACACCAAGACCTGGATCAGATCTATAAACTCCAGTATAAGATTATTAAAACTGAGATTGGATCAGTAAAATCTGTGGGTGTGTGTCTACATACAGGTGTCTGTAGCTAGATACAGAGGTGTGCAAGGTGACCGAAGCTGTCTAGGGATAGGGTGTCTAGAAGTGTTTAGACGGCATACCTAGGTGTGTTGAGTTGTCTAGTGGTGTCCAGAAGTGTCTACAAGTATTTGTCTAGAAGTGTTTACTCACAGAGGTGTCCAAGCATGCCTAGAGATGTGAAGGATGCATCTGGATACCTCTGGACACATGTGGATACCAAATTGGAAACATCTGGATACCTCTGGACACATCTGGATATCTCTGGACACATCTGGATACCTCTTGACACATCTGGATACCCAGACCTGTAGGCAAGGGGGTGCACGGGGTATGCAGGCACCCCCCCCCCCCCCATGGCCATGAAGGTCTGCAGCAGTCCACTCAGTTAATATATAAAGTTTGCTGTAAGAAATAATATTTTTTTCAAAAGGGTCTTTTTACTTAACCTTTGAAACAATCTCTATAATCTACATGGTAAATACAATCTTGGGCATTAATGTAAAAATTTCCCCCAAAAAAATTATACCCCAAGTCTGCTATGATGTCAGCTCGCACCTCCTTTTGGAAAACATAGCTTCTATTTATCTTCCATGTCTCTGGGCCATATATTAGGACTCGCTTTATCTTTGTCTTGCATAATGTGACTTTTGTCCATTTTGTGGCAACATTGGTTTACCAAATGCTCTTCAACTTCTTGAACACTCCTCTTGCCATGGTTAGCCTGTTGTGTATATCTTCTGTTCCTTCTCCTTCTTTTGAAACTGTGGCTTGCTTTTGCTTTTGAGCACTGGTTTTCATTCCTACATGTACTCTTTTTTCACGCATGTTCATCCCATCAGTTTTTATTTGGATGTGTTCTTTGGTTGAGTCTAGATCCTTGAGTTTTGTACAATGTAACTAATTTTCATCTTATTCCGGTTTTTGTTTCTGGAAGAGTCCGTCTCATTATCCGATCTATAACTTTTAGGAATAGTATACCTAACTTGTTGCAGCCTTGCTTCACTCCAGTTTTGACACTGAACCACTCTGTTATACCGTCTTTATTAACTACCGCGCATTTGAAAGTCTCGTAGAGTGCCTTCACTCTGTTGATTATTTTGGCTGGTGTGCTGTAACGTCTCACCCAAAAACTGTCCCTAGTGAACAGAAAGAAAGGCTTTCATGATGATCACGAAATCGGTAAAACGTATGTGTAGTGAAGACACCCATGGTCACTCTATTGACTGTTCAATTACAGTGTATGTTTCTGTTAATATGAAAATATGCTCGGTAGTTCCCCTGCTTTACCTAAATCCAGCCAGTTTTTTTACTGAGTTCTGAATCCACTTCCCTACATGTACGTATTCTTTCAGCCACAGTTCGTCCCATCACTTTGCTTACAACTGATATTAGTTTAACTCCACGCCAGTTACATTATCACATTCTTTTAAGTTGCCCTCCTTTGGAAGCTTGACAATCAATCCTTTTCTCCACTTTTCAGGTGCTTTTTCTTCTCTCCTAACCTTGCTCATAATATCATGGATTTTTGTAGTTGCGAAATCAATTTCAGCTTTAAGTAACACTACCGGTATCTTATCAAAATCTGCCGTTTTCCCATTCTTTAGGATTTTTATTGCTTCCTTTACTTCAAATTTGCTTGGTAGAGATGTATCGATCTATTTCTTGTATTTCCTCCGGCAGTTTTGTTGTTGCTTTGGGCTCTCTAGTCAGGACATTGTTAAAATGCTCTTGCTACCATCTGCTTTGGCTTTCTTTATCCTTTAAGAATCCTACTATATAAATGTCTTTTAATGCAGAACTTCGCTCATTGTTCGGTACTTTGGTAAGGCTGTACAGAGTTTTCATGTACTGTTGTCTGGCTGCTTCAACTTCTCAGTCCATTTTCTCTTATCTGATCTAATATGTTTCTTGATTTCTCGGTTCTTCTCTCTGTATTCACCCTGCCATCTATGTTCAAGCATTTCAGGTTTAGCACCCTGATCCTTTCCAGGTTTTATCGATCTGATCAAGGTTTTATTGATCCAAGCCAACTAGGGTAAGGTACGGGTAAGTACGTCTGACCCTGCTTGGTCGTGTTTAATACACTATCCAGTTACAATTAAAAGTATTGAGCTAACTGAAGGTGTTCCTTACCAATTGTTTAATGCGTGTCTTTTGTTTTTCAGTTTAATTGGAGCTCCTATACCCTTTATACTGCATGATGCAATGTTTATCCCTTCCATTAAGGTATTCTTCACCTGTTCACGGTATTCTATCATTCAATTAGTTATTGTTTCAAGTTTAAATGAAAGATGGTGGCAGATCTATATGTACCAGTAGAGGCATAGTCGGCAGATGTTTCAGGGGGTTCTAAAATTATGTCTCAAATACGAAGGAGAGGCGTTCAAATGTACATATGTATTTCTCTTACTTTGCAAAGGCAGTCTTAGAAATATTCAAATCGTACACAAGATAACAAACAATGGGAAATCATAAGTTGCACAACTTAGTGAGTTATCTTAGATATACAGTAGTTTTGATTAAGCAACCAATAATAACGATTCTCCCAGCCACACCGCGTCTACCCCTGATGGGATTGCTGAGCTGTTCAATACACACTTTGCTTCCGCTTTCAGCTGCAGTGCTCCTGCGGAGCCAATTCCGATTACTCCCCTGATGCTAACGGGTCCTCTTCTGACTGATATCACACTAACTTCTGACAAGGTACTTGAGGCTATCCAATCGCTAGACACCAACAAGGCCACCGGACCAGACGGAATCTCAGCACGTCTGCTGAAAGAGACTGAGCGGGAACTAGCCCCACCACTCACCCTGCTCTTTAACAAATCACTCCGGCTTGGAATTTATCCAGAGGAATGGAAACTGGCAAACGTCGTCCCAGTGTACTAAAAAAAGGAGAAAGGTAACGCAGAAAACTATCGACCTATATCCCTTCTATCCATCGTCTCGAAAGTGTTGGAGCGTTGCTTGCTCAATGAAATTCAACACCATCTACTTTGCCTAATCACTGAGGCCCAGCACGGATTCATTCCAGGGAAGTCTTGTGTGATGCAGTTAACAGAAGTTCTCCACTACATTGGATCCCAACTAGACTTCGGAAAACAGACTGATGTTATTTATCTAGATATGTCTAAGGCCTTTGATAATGTCAATCACACAATCCTGATAGATAAGCTCCGATTGTTCAACATAGATGGCAACCTTCTGAAGTGGTTCAGTTCGTATCTTCAAAACCGTAGGCAAAGAGTAACTATTCCCGGAGCTACATCGACACAACTTCCCGTGACTTCAGGCGTTCCCCAGGGTTCGATCCTCGGGCCCATGCTCTTTCTCCATTACGTAAATGACCTGACTGACGGGGTTAAGGACTTTAATGTCGCCTCCTTCGCAAATGACATCAAAATTTACAAATGCATCAAATCCTTAACAGATGCTGTGCCACTCCAAGCTGATCTGCGCAGCCTAGAATCAAGAGCGGAGGCTTCCGGCCTGATACTAAGCGAGGACAAGTGCAGTTGCCAGCGTATAACAAGGAAAAAGACCCCATTCGTCTTTTCCTACTCTGTTAAAAACAAGGTCCTACCAACCACCACCCAAGAAAAGGACCTTGGCGTCTGGGTGACAAACAACTTAACATTGAAGAAACAAACCTTAGACCGGTGTGCTCAAGCCAACGAGTTACTCGGATATTTGAAAAGATCAGCCCCGGATGTAAAGAACGTGAGTACTCGACGCACTCTATACCTGGCTGTAGTGCGACCCACTCTTGGATACGCCACCCAGGTCTGGTCCCCTCAGTCAATCGATCTGATCAAGCGAACTAAACGCATACAACGCCGCGCAACAAAGTTCATTCTCAATCTTCCGTATATGTGCAGCGAAATCTATAAAGAAAGGCTTATTCTGTCAAACTTCACCCCCCTATCATACTGGCATGAATACCTCGATATCCTACTCTTCTTCAAGTCTATAAACAAGCATGTTCTCATTGCTGAAAACACCATTCCTACCCGTTTAAAACCACCCAGGCCAACAAGATCCGCCGAAAGCCCAAATATTGCAAGTTTCAACCCTTCTAAATGCCACACTACTACTTTTCAGCGCTCTTTCTTTAACAGGACAGTCGGAATGTGGAACTCGCTTCCCTCTGAACTCCGTGACACCAAATTATCACTTGTTTATTTTAAGAACCTTTTATTGAAACATTATTGCTCTGTAATAAGTAAAATATATGACGAGGACAACCCACGAACCTGGAAATCGATCTGTCCCGAGAGCAATACGGTGAGGTGTCTGACGAAGCCAATCAATTGCTGTTATTGATCTTATCTCTTCTTTTATAAGTTTCTTTTAACTTCCGGGCCCACAGTAATTGGCGCAAGCTGTTGTCGTGACCCTGCCAAATAGTTTTTGTTGTTGTTGTTGTTGGATTTTTTTTCTTTTCTGTGTAATGTTGGCGAAGCTTAATAAATAAATAAAAAATAAAACAATGAAAACTGCATATTCAATCTTTTGATAGCTTTGGTTAACTCAGTCAGATTTGGTTTGAGGACTAACATCAATGTCAAGGATGTATAATGCTCAATGAAGTCAGCAAGTTGTTTTGGTTCAGACCAATTCAGAACTACACGGAAGTGCTTGATCCATCTGGCTGCCTGTTCACGTTCTGTTGTTACACGATTTGCCATCCTTGTCGATCACTGAAGCAGAGCTGGTGGTGTAGTTACATGAACCATGCACAGGTGTTCAGAGATCTAAAAGACGTACTTTTCTCTGCTGCAGCACTGTCCGCGTCCTCAGCCATTTCTTAGTGTTTTTTCTTATAGCCCAAAACTTTGTTGGCTCGGTCTTCCTGATGGTTTTCCACTTGCTTGTATTGTCATGGCCACTGTGGGTAGAGGTCTATCACTATAGGTAGAGTGCAGGTTGTAGGGCATGGTGTATGGCGTCGAAGAGACTGAGCCATAAGAAATTTTAGCTTTCTTTCCATTGTCCATAAATTTTATGCAAGCCTCTTCTGTTGGAAAGGATGCCATAACTAGGGCGCCTTTGAAGTGAATTCCAGGAAAGATGATTCGAGGTGTTTTCTTCTGTATTAATTCTATCAAATCAGATAGGTATTCTGGGAGCGCAGACCGTACAGGATACTCATATTCTGATACAAGTCTAATAATAAAAGTGTAGGCCGTCAACTGTTCAGAAGACAAACCGCATTTTTTTAAGAACTCGTGACGCATACATGCGCTTGTTAGCGTTGCTAATGGTATAGACGCAATGGGTATTCCAGGACAGATCGTTGGTGTTATACACACCAAGTAGCTTGTAGCTGCTAACCCTTTCAATAACTGTTCTGTTGATAGTTGGTGGATCAGGCTCATACAATACATACTTCAACAATCTGCTTATCATTTCCTTGCACTTGGTAGCGTTCATCAGCATACCTCTAATAGGGACATAGCTGTACAAGTCACTGACAATATGAGATAGGTTAGAGGGAGTACATCTGGGGATAAAATCTACGACAGTGGTGTCATCAACATAATTATATTCTTACATTCTCTCACCATACTGTTTACCAGTGTGCAAAACAGAAGGGGAGCAAGTTTGGTTGCTAAACCTAACCCTAACCCACCATTAAGTACTACGGTGTCTATCAACTCGTACAATCTGGGATCTGTTTGTGAAAAAGGAGGCGATCCAGCTCCTGATGTGAAAATTGGTCCTCATTTCTAACAGTTCAGTTAAGGGCCTGTAATGATTGACCAAATCAAAGCCTTTAGTAAAGTCAGAGAAAAATGAACGTGCATAGCAGTCCTCCTTATCCAGGGTTTTTAAAATGGTATGCAAGAGGGAAATTAGGGCATGTGTTGTTTACTTTCCAGTCAATACGTACTGCTTATCATCAAGTTCGTTGGGACACTTCAGTAGCCAGAGATTCAAGGGTAAACCCTTTAGGGGTGAGGTGAGTGAAGCAGAACTTACATGTAGGAGATTGCACTTGGGAAATGGTACATGTACGACAATTGCTTGTTCAAGTTGTTCAGGAACGTGCCCTTGCTCTAGGGATAAGTTGTAAATGTCAGTGGCTTGTTCAAAGGCAGATTGTTTCCATTCGATATTTGGTATGTCATCAGGTCTAGAAGACTTTATGGTTTTCAGCTAACGCAGGGTGTGTTACACCTTGTGTCCGCTGACATTTAAATGTTCTGGGGCGGGGACTGTTGGTGCTGCTTGTGGGGTCAACGGTGGGAATTGAGCTTTTAAAGAGTCACGAAACTCATTAAACTTGTTACTCAGACTTACTTCATCCGGGATGTCATCACAGATCAGTTAGTGGAACCATTCACACGAGTTTGTCAGTGCTCCAGTCTCTTAAACTAAATGTCGTCTTTAAAGCAAAGTACACAAGGAATCATGCCATGCTAGAACCATAACAAACACTACAAACGATATCCATTCTCGATATATAGCTCTATCTTTGTTTAGTTTCAGAAAATATCCACAACCCCACCCACAGAAACCCAGAACCATAATAATTTAAAAACAAATCGTGAAATGCTTGTTTTACAATGCAATGCATATTAGGCTTAAAGTCATACTGCATTGTTTCCTGATCCTGCAGTTTTCTGATCACATCTCGACTAAGACACTTCGTATAAAACAACATAACTTTTTCAGAGTTTTGTATCGTCTTGAACTTACATGTATGATACAGTACTTAATCAACACTTCATAGGCGCTTCATAAGTTAATTGCGAAAGGAATAAAAATTCTTACGAAGCTACATTTGGACTTGTTATGAAGTTGTTATGAAGTTTTCGTAATGCAACACTACTTCATGAGGACTTCATAAGCATTTCCATCAATACTGTTATTTGTAATAACAGTATTTTTCTAAAAGTTAGTATCAGTTTTGTATGGAAGTGAAGGTATTTACCATTTTTTAAAGTGGAAAATACATAAATCTTAAAATTGCTACCTGAACGATCTGAGGATCACTGTGAATCACTGTCTGCCGAGATGGAAGCTATGAATTTCAACTATATTAATACAATTCAATAATAATACTGTGCTTCTAAAACTTAGGTTGTTTCAATGTATGTGTACAAGTTTTTTGTTTAATGAATTATATTATGTAAAGCTTAATGTTAATTTATTGTATTTAAAACTTTTTTAGAAACTTGGAACAGATGAGCAGCAGGCGAAATGGCTTCCTCTTGCAGAATCACATAAGATTAATGGCACTTATGTCCAAACAGAGCTTGGCCATGGTAATTGAAATCATGGCTGCCAGTTATCATAACAATTTAATTGCACACCAAGTGCTCATACTAGTAATGTTTTTCATGCACACACTTAACTTCACACCAAGTGCTCACATTCCTAGTCTTTCGTGCACTTAAGTTGTTGTGATTACGCTATAGTGCCATTTACATCGTTCACTACACATTTCGTACATGTGTTATCATTTATACTGTATTAAAAATGTCTTACGCTAAATGATAGAGCGTAACCTAAAGTCACATACTTTCTGAAACAACTCGGAGACAACACGCTCAGGGAAGAAACTCTGGGAAACTGATGCAGTAGCACAAGCTCCAGAGAATAAAGCTTCAAATTTTATATCGAACTAAATGCTCCTACATGTAATACGTAAACAAGCTATATGTTACGATGAGTATGCTTTCCAACAAACTGTACGTGTATACTGTAAAATATTTTTGGTAATACTGATTTTTTAATTTCTGTTTAGGAACATTTATCAGAGGAATTGAAACCACTGCAACATATGACAATAAAACAGAAGAATTTGTCATACACAGTCCAGCACGCACAGCATGTAAATGGTGGCCTGGAGGTTGTGAGTATCATTTCAAGGGCTGAATAATAAATATTAACTCGTAGAATCGGTTGAAGCGCTTTATTTCACGAAAGTAAAAACTCTCAAGAGGTTAAAATCGGGTGATTCGTTGCTTGTTTTTCTTTTATACTAACTGACTATTGGAAACACTCAAAATATAATGGATTTAGTGGCTTTTATAAAAACACCTGGCTTACGGTAACTAAATTAATCGGCAGTGAATCATCAGCATGTAGTGTCGTTGGCACATCTACATTTCAGTGCTACGTAGTTAAACGCTGTGTTTTGCTATCACATTTCAACCGCAGCTTCGGGAGAAGTGATACAGCTCTTAAGTGGTTTGCTTCCTACTTCTCAAATCGATACCAACGTGTCTCACTTAATGGTAACTATTCAGATGCTTTGGAGTTGAAACAAGGAATTCCATTGGGCTCCTATCTGGGTCCATTACTCTGTACATTGTCTACATTGTACGTCAGCAACCTGTTTTGAGGTGGTTAAAAGACACTTGCCTAGTGTACACAAGCATCGATGAAGCTGTTGCCGCTAGGAAACTTTGCCTTTCTGAGGTCTGACACTGTTTCAGTCTTAAGGTCGGGGAAAATAGGTACAGGTGCTGGAAATATAGGTACACCTTTATATCGACATGCATGGAAGTCCGAGCATCTGAAGTTAGGAGAACCTAGGAGGGACATGTGAAGTTTCATGTGTTTGGGGGATCTTTATCACTTTTTATGCTAGTTTGCAACCTAAATTTCTCTTTGCTCTATCAGTTTAGAAAACCTTTTTCTTGAGAAACACAACTATACATTTGGTCCATTAAGCGATAAGGCCTTATCAACTATACATTTGGTCCATTGAGGGCCTTATCAACTATACATTTTTAGAATTACGTATAATATGAATAGAAAGGATTAAGCTAATAAAAACGAAAGTGTTATGGACCGTGAAACCACAGGTGAGATGCGTGTTTCAAAAGTGAAGAAGATCGTGAAACTGATGGCCATGATCAACTAGTATAAATGCAGTGCTGTAGCCTAGTGCAGTGCTGGCCTTTTCTTTTAGCAAATGTGACCATGTAAGAGAAGAAAAGCGAACAATGTGTCAATCTATGGAGGTTTCCCTATTCGAAAAGGTTAACCGGCAACAGTGTCTTCAAGTTATGCCCTCAAGGCTTTGCCACACTATACATGTACGCTTTAGCTAAAACCAAAAGCATGACCTTCCTGTTATGTAAGCTGTGTGCTTGAGAACTGCAGTTATAATGTAATAAACTGAATGTTACATTAAAAACTGAACTGAAGTAAAAAGGTCAATGTGAATAATCAATGTGAACTGGCAAATTCAAAACTGTCTAACTTTTTTATCAATTTTTTATTACAATATTACAATGTTAATGTGACTCTAAACACGCAAGGGTCAATATTTGAAATACCTTTGCTTATATTCGATTGCGTTTCAAACTATTTCGCAGTAAAAGTTTGCTAATCAAATGGATAGGTTAAAAGATAACAGTAGTACTACGGCTGGAGACTGTTTAAGCCTGGTTTCCATATGATCTGTAACGGTCAGCGACGGTCTGCGGCACGGTTGGCGACCATCTGCGATCGATCCGTCGCAGACACCAGAAACAAGTGTTTCCATATATTTTATGAGCGATCGCAGACCAGCGCACCGAGTCCTATAAACGCATGGGAAATCTCGATAATAAACGTGAAATGGCTTGAGCAAAATGGCTGCGATGAACAAAAGACAGTTGTTAAGTTGTCAAACGTCCCTCTGTGCCGTGAGCCAGATGAAGCTACGGCGTTGAAGAAATCAGACGAAAATTTGGGTACGAGAAATATTTCTTCATCGACTTGAAAGCGGTCAATTTTACGCTCTATTTCAAAAGCTAAAGCATGACTGCTTGTAATCTTTGCAGCCTTTATCGTAAATACATCGACAACTTTGGATGCTACATATCAACGTTTTGTTGTCAACACTCTCGCTTGATTTAACCGCTATGCTGTTGGAGTTACGTTGGTTGCGAAAATAGCGACATATTTTTTGGTTCATCCCAAATTTGATTGGGTTGTTAGTATGTTACTGACACTTGTTTTAAGAGAAACAATGGTATATCGCCGACTGCCGCAGACCGTCCCGGATAAGCGTTTCCATTAAAATCTTTCTTTGTCGGCGTGGTCGTAATGGTCGGGAAAGTAGAACCAAGTTCAATTCTTCCGATCATTCAGATCGTGTGTCGCAGACCGTCCCAGACGCCATATTATTAAGTGTTTCCATATGTCTGGAACGTGACGCAGACAGTGTCGCCGACCGTGCTTCAGACCGTCGCCGATAGTTACAGATCATATGGAAACCAGGCTTAACCAACCTCGTTCCCAGGGCTTTTCCCTAGCAAAATGGAGGGGCGGGAAAGGCCCTGGCCTCGGCTGGTCATTTCTGCAATTTCATTGGCTGACAAAATTTCTAAATTATTCGCAGATCAACTAATTTATGAGTTCTGAAAATAAATTAGAAGAAGCATTCGGCGTCACCATTACGTGTTGTTCTCTCGGTTTATTGCTTAGAATGAGATGTAGATTGTGCGGGTTTTTCGGTTTTTCTGCCAGTTTCGTAATTTTCAGTTGGCTTGATCACTTCAGCTTTTAGAGCACTCGTAGTTTATTCAACAGCGAGGAAATGAAGGATATTGAAGATGAAATTTTCTAAACAAATTCTGGAGTATTTGATGTACTGCGCGCCGTTGGAGTGCTCAAGCCAGAGGCCGCCATGTATATGTGGCAAATTTCAATGGCATTGGAATGCACCTAGTACATAATATTTATCAGTCAAACTCATATTGCCGTAAAATACATTTACTAGATGTTATGACGGAATATTGTGTGAATTTTCACTGGTGGCAAATTTCTAGTATCCTGTAGAGAGATCTAAATGTGAGGTACGTGCACTTTCAGTAATTCGATCCAATGATTTAGGACACTTGACAATTCTAAATTTAGTCTGCATAGCAGGCGCTGTTTTGGCCTTTTTGTACGCAGGGAAAAAGTCCTCTCAGCGCGAAGCGAGCGGGCGAAGCTACAACTAGCGCAACTAGCTACAACTAGCGCGGCCAAGTCGCTGGAGCGCCTGCTTTGCAGGCTATTCTAAATTAAACTAATATGACGCCTTATCTCGACTAAATGAAAACCTTTTCATGTAAAACTTTATAAGACTCCTATCCGAAGGAGCGTTTACTATT
>JANRMR010221803.1:0-17583 GCA_025434825.1 Bergia sp. 'catenularis'
CAATATTTTGTGTATTTCGGAGTAATAAATACAAACGCCGCCGAGTATATTCAACTCAGTCAATTGAGTAACTCCGGTATCCAGAAATTTTTCAAATCCGACCGATTTGTCAAGTTTGCCTACGGTTAGCACATCAAAGAATCCAAAATTTTAAGCCCAAATTAAAATAGCCGATTACAGCTTGGACCTTCTCAAAATAAACAAACCTCCAAATTATTTTCTTTACAACGTATTAAGGTATAAAAAAAACAAACTCTTTATTGCCCATGAAAATACTCTCTCCTGATTTCCATTAACTATTTATACGGCAACGATTTCTTGTTGTTTTCATTGTTTCAAAGATAATGCATAGCATCTTTCTATAATGTTAGTGGCTACTTTTGTTTAGAACCATACAACGTACCAACTTTCGCACAAACATTTTTTTGTTGTTTTACACTCTTTTAAAAATAGGCTTTAGTTCAATACAGATACCTTTCTAAAATCTGCTCGTCAACTCAGATTATTTTTGTTTCAATCTGAACACTGGCGAGTTATCGACGCAGAGCGCTCCCACTGTGGTTAACCGTGTTGAGACACAATTTAACAAAGAATTAATACAAATTTTCGGCCATTAACCAATTGTCTTCGTTTTTTTAAAACCCCGAGGCATGTGTGTAAGGACGAGAAATGCTCGTTAACGGTCTCTCGGTAAATTAATAATTCACACAGTCATTGTTTTTATCCACACCTACAGTCCTGAATTTTTGTCTCAAAACTACAGCTTGGTTTTCATTAAGCCGTTGTATTTGTAAATTCAATATTTTGATAAAGTTATTTCAAATAGACGTTTTTCAAAATCTAGTGAAATACAGTGTCGTTCTTTGTAGACAAGCACGAAACGTTTAAGAGAAAAACATTATGAATTTATTGAAAAGAACCCCGCCGTTTAGATAAACCATATAATGATTACAGTTTTACTTATTAAATGACTGCCGCTTTTCAAAGCCTTACTGACGCACTTTAATTTGAAACCGTTTCAAGTAAATGCAAAACAAAGGAGTGAAGTTACCCGCTCGAGCCTTTTTTCTTATATTTTTCTTTACATATACAAGCCTCAAAGAGATTCTCTTATTTGAAAAGCAAGCCCTTGAAAATCTTCAAACGGAAAGACGAAGAGATAAAGGGCATTGTAGAAATCTTGCTAGTTTGCCAAATAAACCAATATTGTCCGTGTATTCAGTTGATATCGTTTATTTACTGACCCAGTTGATAAAGCGAATTGTTTGGGCTAGAAAGCACAGATTCTAATGATAATATTCTTTCAGCTATCCATTCAGCTTTTGTGTATACTATCTTGCCCCAAAGTTGAAAATTAGTATTATTTTTACCATTGTGCTGATGCATTTATAATTAAAAACTCAAAGGGCAAAATCCGGTCTCGAGAAGATTACTCGTTGGAAAGGCGTTAACTTGCTTTTTATCACGCATGCTCAGTTTCTTGTTAAGAAATTTTTCTTCTTTTGACAAGAGAGCTAAAATATATAGCAGTCCTTCTCGCAAAAAGATTCGTTTAAAAACGCTTTGTTTCATAATACAACCAGTTGTGAATAACCCACACAAATATTGACAGAAAATTCAGGTCAGTGAGTGAGCGGCGATAACTCTGTCTTTAACATTATCAGTTTTTCCGCTTCGTGCGTTATCACTTTTCTTGTCACAAAGATTTATAATTAAATCATTCTACTTGATAAGGATCAAACTTGCTCGTTTGTGACAGTGTGAAATGTTTGTCTTTATATCAAGGATATTATGTTATTCAATCGTAACGAAGGAATTTTAAAAAGCTTTCTAAATTCTTACAATTTTTCATCACGAAATTAAATTATTTTCCAAGTTGATGATCTCAACGGGGTGGCGTTTGAGTATCGCATTTTCAACTAAACCAGTGCCTTTAGTTAAAACGGTGTAATCAGTAACTGAATTAAATCGTTTCTTATTTACTCGTTATCTCGACGTTAGATCACACTCATAAGAAAGATTCTGTTAAAACTGTTTGCTTACTTTGATATGCAGAACTTGTGATTGAAACGGTATAGCTACCCAAATTAAGTTCTCCTAGAGCCTGAGTGATCTAGCCTCGCTTTTCCACATTGGATACACAAAATGTTCCTTTTGAAAACCTCAGTTTTTATTGCAATAAATCTCTCTGTAATATCATTTTGTTTAAAACAAACAAAATTTCTTGTGCTAGAATTAAATATTAAACATACATCAAGTAATATAAACAAAGTGCTTTTGAATCCTTGTAGGAGTTTTAGAGTTTACCTAGTCAAGTTTAAAAGAGTGCTATTCTCTTAAAATATCAAATGAAAACAAGTCCTTAGCTTCAATCGAGCAAATAAAATTCAGCACATTCTCACCACAAAATGTTATAAAGTTTGGTTTACTTGGAAAAGCACTTTTAGTTCTTCACTCAGACAAGGACAGCTCAAAACTGTAACTGCAGACTTGAACAACAAGTGGAAGACAAAAATTTTTGTGTCAGTTCGTTTAATTTGTGTGCCTTCTTTCGTCGTGGTTTACATATAGTATACATGCAGCGTAGGCGAAATGATTTTAGTAAGAAAACAACTTTTTTTGCTCACTTTCTGCTCATTAAATGAAGATTTTTAACACAAAGGGGCGGATATCTAGCTTCACGGTCCAAACATTTTGAAACAAAAATTGCTTTTCAACAATACTTGCTCACCAGCAATTAAGGAAGCTGGGCGGTCACTTTGCCATTAATTTGTTCCACTTTTCAATCACGCGTGGCTAGTAAAACGGCCTTTTTGACCATAAGGGTCAGTGTTTATTTTTTTCTTCTAAAATGAGTATATTTTTTTCCAGCAAGAGTGTTACCCCTAGAGAAGTCGATTGTCTACATTAAATGGTTTGTTTGTGACCTGAAGAAGGTGTTGAGCCCAATTAAGTGTCCCCAAAGGACTTCATCGAGTAACTGCAATTTGTCACGAAGTAACTAAAAGTGCGTTGTTACCATGCTTTAGAACTACAAAACCAATACATTTAGCGTCTTTGTAGTGTTGTTTAATCGGAGGCTGCTCTCAACTGAAGCAGCGTGTTTCCATACTACAGCCTAAATAACAATACCTTCAGTTTTAATGACATTTGCCTGAAAAGCAAACCCGAAAATCTCCTCTTCGTGACAAGAAGCAGTTTTATTTTGAAAACGAGATCTTTCTAACAAATACAATTTTCACCCAGTGGTCTCAAACTTCCGCCTAGTTTTCTTAAGACCAGCGAAGGCCTTAGTGTTGCAGTGAGCTATTCAATTTCGCTAATTTTGGAGCTTCCTTATCTTTAAAACTCAGCCCCTAGGCGTTCATACACCCATGCTGTTATGAGTGACCCCAGATAATTAAGAGCTAGTTTTGAATTACATGATATCAAGTCCTAAATAAGTTTGCAGTGATTAAAAGATTGAAACAAAAAGAAGGATAAAAGTTGCCGATGACGAGAGCTGATAGGAAGCAAAAACAGTGTTGAGTTTTGTGTATAATAGACGTCTCTTCAAGAATAATTAGTTGGAGACATTATACAAGTGGTTTACACTGGTTGCCCCCCTAAGCACTGACAGAAAGTAGAAACGGCAAAAAAACATATTTTCACGGAAATTAGAGAGTTTTACTCTATACAAACTCCGCCAGAGCAAAAACAGTGACGTGATTTCGATCTATTTCGCTGCAGGTTGCACTTCATGTGAGGCAAACAGTGAAAGCATTAGTGGACCTAATGAAAACACGACTGTTCCCATCTCTGTGGCTAGCCCCTCTGTAGGCTACTGTTCTAATGCCCAAATAAACACCAAGAAAAGAGAATTATCAACTGTCTTCTGTGGTCACTGGTCTTCGAATCTCTATAGAAGGCACCTGGTAGTCGGTTATTTCAAATTCCATTGGCCTTCTTGCTCCTGCGTCCAGCATACATGTGGGGCAGAACCTTTGAAGGCAATTTAAAACCTTAATTATTCATAGATTATTGTTCGATGCGGGATTGTTTGGTGCTAGGGCTATTTTCGTACACGTGTATTCGTGAACAAAGTGCTACACCGAGCTGTTTCGTTTTAAGCGTGCCGAATATCAAATCTGTTTTTATAGATTTTATGCACTTGACCACAAAAAAACCTAAACCACAAAGCTTAAATTGCAAAAAAGGACTCGCTGTTTGAATAAGCACTATCTCTCTCGCTCATTAAACTTTCTAATCATAAATGATAAATCTCTGTAAATTACACATTACCTTTGCTAAAGTGTACACATCCTTAATTCTATACTCTTTTGAGCCCCTCCAAGAGGTTTTCAATTTGCTTTTGGGGAAATTAGCAAATCTATATTTTTCCGGTGTTTATGAAGGTGCAGCAAAAATAGAGTCTTTAAATTCTTCTTGTTTTGTAACTTCTCGGGGAAAGGAAATTAACAGCGTCTTTCGTATGAAGCGCTGTTCTCTCAACACTATTATGTTTGTGCTAGGCATTAAAACTTGTTTCCAGGTACCAATTTCCTAGACTCAGTCACCCGCAATCACAGCAAGCTAAGTAATTACTCATTCAGGATCTGATTTTGAGGTGTCTTAGCTGTTTTGTTTACCTCATTACACAAATAAGGTATGTGTGAAACAACCTGCACAAAAACTGCCTAGTTTTATTTATCTTTTATATAACTGACTACGTGTTTTCTTACTCAAAGTTAGCTTTCAGCCCATTTAGTCAATTCAGTATTAATGAGAAGGCTCCATTTGTTTCTTAATAATCAAAACCTCGACAGTTACACTATTAAAGACAGTCGAAATAAAAGACTTTCATTGTTCGGAATTAAACTCTCCCTGAACTTATTTTAGAAGTCCATTAGTTTAGTCAAAGTTGTGATTGAGCGAAACATAATGAGCTGGAAGGGTAATGAGTGATTTTCCATTTTGATGCAAATTTAATTTCCTTACTCTCTTTTTAAGTGTCGAAAAATTTCCGTACTATTTTTTTAGACTTTTTAAAACTAAGTGTAATCACAAAATGTTTTCTTTAATTCAATTTACATGCCCTTTTAGATGATATTTAGTGTCGCTCTAGACTTTTCCAAACAAAAATACCGGCCTGTGTAATTTCCGTGAGTTAAAGTGTACCCAAATGCTAGCTAAATGCGGCCAGAGTTTGACATCATGCCTTCTTATCCAACTGTCTGTTCTCTTTTCATCTATGTGTAGTGTACAGACATCTCAGCGATCCTGTCTAGATTAAAATACGAACGCCTAATTATCAAAGAAAGACGTTCGGTGTTGAGCAAACAACCTAACGCACCTTTGTTTGAGCCACGCGACTGACACGCGTCAAACAGCAGGTGCCTGGGTAAAGATCACGGGTCCGTACTTTCATTTTACGGGCCAAACTGTCCGATATTTAACCCTGCTTCGGTCAGCAAGCCCTACTGAGCGAGCAACTTATGCTAAACTCGTTAGAAGTTTTATTCTGGCTCCGCAGTTAACAAGATGGCTGCCTAATGCAGAATCAAATTTGAGACTTGAAAACCATATTTGTTTTTTATTACTTGTGACTACAGGTTTTCCTAATAAAGAAACTCGCTATTAATAGTGAGTGTTCCCATTGGAAAGAATTTAGAATATTACTAATTAAATCATCCTTTCTAATTATCTGTGATTGATCTGCGCGCTAAATCTTTTATATTTATTAATTCGTAATTGGAAGGGTTCGTGTTTATATCTTTATCGTAGGGCAATGTTAATTCAGGGAATTTTTATCAGAGCTTGTAAACATTGTACAAACCAGTTGACTACTGTTAAATGGTTCGGTTTTTACATAGTTAGCAAGTTTCCGCTTGGCGCAAGTTCGGGAAGAAACAAATTTTTCGGTCATGCTTTTCGCTCGTTAATCATCATTAAAATATCGACGCTTTAAAAGTAAAAGTGTTTAAGAACATACATTTGGAAAACACTGTTTAATCTATTACTCGCTTTGACTTAATCATAGTTACAGCGTTGGCCCTGAGTATAATTTGGTTATAAAAAGCCGAAATTCGTTGCCGCGGGATTTTCCTTTATTCTGGCTTCTTGCGCTAGGCATGACTGTTGTCGCATCTGTCTTCGGTAACAAATGCCGATTGTTGTCAAAGACTCAGCAGAGACGAACTGTCTCCTTCGTTTGCTGGCTTTTCTAAAATACTTAAGAGCGCAAATACCACAAGAGTCTTAAAAAAGGAGAAATATTTGCGTTCGTGAAATTCAATACTCCTCTTTGAACGACATTTCTTAAAAACTTACTGAGATTATTAACTAAAAAATTGTTTGAAATCCAGCTATTACATTTTATCTTTTATTTTCGTATTTCTCATTTTAGGAAAGAGAATTTACAATTCGGATTTTTAGCCTGATCAAAACGTTAATCTTGGGCGGATGTGCCTGAGTTTGCGCATGCGTATTTGGCGTCTGTGCAGGTGCTGGGAAGTTGGCAGCTCATTATACGCGTGCGAGCGAGTGCTCAATAAGGTGTGAAGGGTATGATGAAAAATATTTGATTTATTACAAAGACTTATTTAGTTTTGCCTAGCTATTGTTCAGCAGTAGATCATTGTCATCGGCAAACAGAGGCTCCGAATATAAAGCGCTTACATTTCATTAAGGGCGCATAACTAGAGTTAGCGTGAAAGCGCACGGGGAGATTTAAACAGTGATAGAACCAAGAAAGACTTTCAACTCCAAGATGAACGTGACAAGTTGGGATATAAACCAAGACGAGGCTTCTGGCCCGCTTAACATAAGCCAAGAGGTTTTGCGCAGCGTCTTGTACGGTAAATGGTGCAATGTTTTTGGAGGTCAAAAAGAACTTACTTTTAAGTCAAGCATTCTTGAAAAAGTAGAGTACAATTCCGATGAGGGTAAGTCCACTCTCTTTTTATTTTAAAGTACTTCTGGAATTAGGAAGCTTGTGTATGAATTTGCTGTATATGTTAGTTGCATGTGTTTATTAAACCGAGCTTTATTTGCCACACTAGCTGCACATAACTCGTTTTAATTTTTTTGCTCCAATTCCTCAGAAAGTTCGAAACAAATCGCCTATAAAACCCTATTACGTATTAAACTAAATTTTGATCTCAAGGTTTTTACTTTCTGGTATCTTCCAGCTAGTATCAGTTCCTGGCTCTTCGGAATTTAACCAAGGGGCCATATTAAATTTTAACGACTTGGGGTAATTTTTATAGTTTCTAGTTTATCTTAATGAGAGAATTTTTAGTTTATTAAAACATAAGCAATTTCAAACGCTATTCTTCCAAACCAGCATGTTGCGTGGAGATCGTGGTTCCGATAGTATCAGAATTAATGACGAATGACGAATTACAACCTCACCCTTACGATAGCTGGGTCATGGTTTCATAACGCTTGTCTATGTGAGATTTGTATCTTTTTAACTAATTCACCTCTCAGATTTACTGCGCGCAAAACCTAATATCGAAAGCATTATAGAATATCTGCTCTAGACTTTTGCTAAAACATCGTAGATTTGAAAAGAGTTGCGATTGCACGGTCACTTAATAAATAAATTTCCTTATCAACATAACTGCGTCCAGTAGAGAGTGGTTATAAACATACCGCGCCAGAAATTCTCCATTTTACAAAATGTTTTTACTACTCACTGCGCCAAGTTCTCCACACAGGCAAGTTAATTTCCGGCTGCAATGACGGTCAGTCGTTAATGCATGGCATTACGAGCAAACAGTGTTTTTAGATTGAGTCAAAAACGTTTCCTTCTTTCAATTGTAATTTTACACAGATAATAAGTTTTAAATACCCAATTTGGCTCGGAGCAGGTGAATTGTGTATGAATATGTATACACGATGGAAATTTAACTAAAATTACTTAATATACAGGTTTGTAAATTACCAATTCAACGCATATTTGTGTTATGTTTTTTGCTCTTCCTCTGAATAGCTCGTGTTTCGCTTGGTTTTTCGAAGTATTGTCTGTTATTCTGTATCTTGAAGTCATACGAAAAGATGGTTATCTCTGGCCTTTCGAATACTGTCAAACCAAGCACTGAATTGTAAAAACTGCGATAAAAGGTCCAATTTATATTGTATGTAGCCCATTTTTAGCTCTGGAATTGGAAAAGACTTAAGATGTTTGGACAAATTTTATCATATAATTAATGTCCTTTCGCTCGCATTAAACAAGGATTATCATATGAATGAAGTCGGTATTTTGGCTTGGCAACAATAACTAGGGCCCAAGTGCGATGTAAAATAAAAATATTTAGTTGAAGGAAGTGAACAAGATCTGAACTATTCGCATCTTATTTTGCCAAAAAGACTGAAGCAAGCTAGCTTATAATTGGTAAACAAATCTCCCGGTTTATTAATCATTTTATAGAGAGTGTGTATTTCTTTAGTTAATGGTGGCAGAGGCGTCAAAAACTGCCTGTCCTCTATACTATAGTAAAAGCTTCCGTGCTTCCTTAATTCAAAATATAACTCGGTATTGTATTGCCACGCTTTACATCTATATTGTTTATGAATTTTACCAATACCAAAATAAAAACCTATTATAGCTGCAGTGTCTTATAATGAAAATCTTCCAGCCTACATCCTTCCTCCACCTATCTGGCTTCCGCAGCCAGCTTTAAATTTACTTGGAGGGTTTGTTTCTTCAACAACAACTCACATCAAAGGTGATTGTTTTACTAGATAAGGACCACACAGTAGAACAATCTACTGTAGATTAACGCATCGCCCATAGTTCGTTTTTGCATGCTTATCTCGATAGACTTAGCACGTTCTTCCAGTTTACTTTAATTCACGATTGTGAAGATTATTTTAAAATTCCGTGCAGGTGACTAAATGTGTTCCTATACTCTAACAGCATGAAGCAGATAAAATTCATTGTTAGAATCGAGTTGAGCGTCAAATTAACACTGATGTGCTAAAAACTGTTCTTCTTTCGCCATTGTTAGTTTTAGCTTGAATTTGAATTTTAACCCAACCGGCTCGGAACTGTGTCTTTATTCGGCGCAAGATAAAGCTTTATTAATAATTGATTCCGAAATCTTTGTTTTTCTTACTTCCCTGCGAGTTGTGGTTTGGTTTTCTCCATATATTAACGTTTAGTTTTAATGAATTTTCTATCCAGCTTTAAGACGAAACGTTATTGTGCGAGTAAAGTTAGTGAAAACATTTCCATTTTCAAATTGAGTGTCTTTACAAGACAGTAATGCCATACGCTTCCATTTCTCAAACCAAACAAATTCAGTAACTGTCGGCGCCTTTGAACAGTCTTGTTTAAATGAAACAATCTTTTTCAATTTAACAAATTAGACGAGCTTTTTGGCATGTCGGCTTTGTCTTTCCTTCAAAAATTGCTAATGTTTTTCTTTCTCTCTTGAAGATCTTGAGCCGAATTATCACGGGAACATAAAGCGGATGGGCTCAACCGCATTAGTACCCATCCTACACAACGAAAATAACAAGCCAAATCCTTCATGTGTTGAGAAGGGAGATTCATATTACATGGCATTTGTTTCACTACCAGAACAAGTAACGATTGCCCCGTCTTCAATTCCTGGAGTGCAACTTGGTGTGTTTAGCACTTGTTGGATTAAAGAAGGAACACAAATGGGCCCTTACACAGGACGCATAGTGAAACCCAACGAAGTGAATTTTGAGACTGACAATAACCTCATGTGGGAGGTAATATGTCATAATTATACCATGTGCAAGCCTGTCTCGTCTTGTGCGATATACGATGAAATTACCCCAAATGACAGTTACAAAAACTGAGTACCCAAATCACAACATAAAATGAAGATTCTTTTTTTGCCGATTTAGCTTTACAATGCTAGAAAGACCGAGACAGACATGCCGACGTTTCACTGTTCATTATTTAATTTGTTTTAGGCGACAAATTTCCTCTGTCTGGGGTGATAAAGCTTATGCTTTTATTCCATGCAAGGTTCTTGTTGCTTTACAATAGAATACATGAGCTTCTGTCAGCCAGTTATTTTCAACAACAATAAACTTCAAACACCTGGTCCCTGTAAACATATACTTTAAAGCTGGGTACTTTCTGCTCACTAGTAAATATATTATGAGCAAAAAATAAATAAAGTTAACATTTCAGTAAATACTCATCTTTTTTCTCACAAAATTTGACATTTTGCGGCTAGAACGGCTTTCAATATAAGCAAGTCTCTTACTAAAGGCATTTTATGCATTTACTTTGAAGTGTTCTTTTGTAAATACTAATCTTGTGGTAAAGCAATTCTTGTGAAATTAATTATGAATAGGCGCGTGCTTCTGAAACTATAGTTTTTATCTTGGAACAAATTTGCCTTTATAAGAACGTTTGTTGAATTGACATTTGTCAAAATGGGCATTAAATCAGGATGAGCTTGGATTTATACAGATCGACCTGTGATCAAACTGCTGTCTGCATAAAACTAAGCTACTTTAGCTGTCCTTCATGTAGACTCAATCGCTCAACAAATCAAAATGTTGTGTGCTTTCGCAATTTTCATTACAAAAGATCTATTTCTTTCTAAAATTGAAAAAACCTTGACAAAAAAAAACTAAATAAAAAAAAATGTTTAACCTTGCTTCCCATAACTAGTTTCCATCATACAGAAGACTGTTTTCTCTCAAGTGAACAGTTTATTTTACTTGGAGAAGAGAACGTTCAGAGACAAAACAAAAGCGCTATGGCTCCTGAAATTTTACAAAGAACTCCAGTTCTCATTTCGCTTAAACAACAAAAACTTAACAACAGTTGGATAAAAGTAACAGAAAACTAACAACAACAACAACAACAACAACAACAACAAACAACAACAACAACACAATGACAACTGACTCAAGTTATGTGCAATGTCCTCATATTCTTCTACTTCTGGTCTTTCTCCAAGATGCAAACAAGTGAAATAGAATATAACATTCTTTTGGCAGGTTTTAAGCGAAGATGGTTCGCTAAGCCATTTTCTAGATGCGAAAGATGAAAATCCACGCAACTGGATGGGTTTTGTTAACTGTGCTCGGAATGATCAAGAACAAAATCTTGAAGTGTTTCAGTATGGAGGAAACATATATTATCGTGCAGTCAAAGACATCCCCCCAGACCAAGAGCTGCTAGTGTGGTATGGAGGCACCTATACGATGTTTCTCGGAATTCCCGGGGTGCCACCGCCTTCCGACTTTCGGAGAAAACGAAGAGGACAGGAAGAAGAAGGTAATTTTTGATACTCGTTTGGAGAAAAAATCCATAACGACAGTCAATTCACAGAGAGATCAAATTTTGTCAATGTATGTCTACCCAGATCAGTACTTGTGGTAACAAGCTCCTATGTACCCTCTGTGTTAAATTCGAAGGAATTATTTTTAATTCAGCATTTTTAATAGGTCTCTCGCTCGCTAATTTAAGTCCTCTGACAAATACATAACTGGTTTGGGATTTTAGTAATTACAAAAAATACCAGATATGAAGTTACAAGGGTGAGAACTGGAATCATTACTCTCAGATGCAACTGGTATTGCAGAAAACGTGTTTAATGACATTTATATCAGTATCAACATAACTTTAAGTTGATTTTACCAAAAAGGTTTTAGACTGTTATTTACGTCCAAACCGTCTGATGAAGTGCATTGGAACAATATTTTTCAACAAATTAAAACCCTTGAAATATTTTTCTCACCTTAAAGTAACTCGCTTATAAAACGCTCCCGTCACTCACTAAATCACTTTTTAATATGTTAGATATTCTTTTTATACAAAACTTTGGCCGTACTTTTACTCACAAAGAAAAAGTTGTAGAACTTCAGAACTTTTAACCTACCATACCTTATCAAGTTTGATGTAAAGTTTAGTTTTGTTTTAAATTTTTTAGCCAACGCAAATCCAAATTTGCTCAGTTTAAAATCTTGAAACTTAGTTAGATACAAATACTATTTGAGTGTTATTGCTAGTTAATTTCGGCAAACTGAGCCGAGGTTTCTCGCGACGTGTACGATTTCTTTGAACGAGAATCACTGAATCAATATATTTACATCGGCGTTTAGCAAGAAGGAGTCATATTAAATGCAGATACGTTGAGCTTGATTAATTGAAATCACGGGGGAATTGTCTATTTTCAAAATATTGAATTAAATTCGCCTCGGCGACTCAACAATAACTGTAACTGTTTAACTCGTAGCTTTTTGAGAAATAACACCCTGTAAACTTTAGTGCTTTTTATTTTTTATTTCTGTTGATGTCGGCCGAAATCTTTATGAAACTGCCAAAAGGGTTTCAATGCGGCAAAGTGAAGACAAATCTCCATCTGAGATATCTATTTCCTTTTGATTTGCACTTATTAATATCTGCATCCAAGACCCAGGGGTTCAGTAACTTTTTAATTCAAATAATCTCGGTAAAAAACTAAACTTGGCATAAATAAGGGCAACATTAAGATGTGATGATGCCCGATAGAGTTGCAGCATTTGTTTTTGAGTATTACTCACTGTGTTTTCCTTTTAATTTTTTATTTCTTTAAAACCCAGGGCTTTTCATATTCATAAACTTGGGTAATCCAAAGCAGATAATGTTATGCAGATTTCAGGAAGTTGAAAACTAAAACCTTATTTAATTGATATATTCTGTGAATGGTAAGAGCTGTTTTTATACTCGTCCGTCTCGCATTTCGGCTATATTGAGATGGTTTAAATTTTTCTCATTGACTCTTTTATGTCTTTCGTTTCTTACGGTTGTTGAAGAAAAAAAAATTTGAAATAAACTTTCATCCATAAGTAATAAGAGAACAAAGTAATGAGGATTTTAGGGCAGCTGAACTCTTCCTTATTATAAATTTGACAAACTTGCAGTGAAATCAATTACCAAAGGTGGGTATAAATTAATAATGGATTAACTATAATGATTTGTAAACCGTTCCAATTCGGTATGTTTAACAGGTTTCAATTAAAGGAGAGTTTATTTAAACGAAGTGGTTCAATAAAAAGGACTTAGCAAACAAACAGAAACTCAGCTAGTCCATTACGCTAAAAGCGAACCGAAACGGAGGCTTCAACTTGCATCTTGGTTCAAAATTTGTACGGAATCATCAGTTAAAAATCTCACAAAACAGTCAAACTGCTAACATGCTAGTAATAAATGTATAATATGCTTTTAATAAAGTTGTTCAACTTTCTTTCGCTAATGAGAAGGCGGCAGGTGGTTTGGATGCAATGAAAAATACGCCTCTTTTGTCTAGATTAAATCGCACCAATTTTGTTGAAGTTTCCAATCTTTGTCGAATGGCTTAAGGCTTAGAACATTTAATAAGGAGGTCGGGCTACAGAATATTAATTTTTACTGGAGAAGAAAGCCTCTCTAATGGACACACGACCCCATACTAACATAGCCGTTAAGTTTTCCTCCGCGGCAAAAAAAGATATGAAAGTCGAAACCCTCCAAAACGTAAAACTGCGTTTACAAACTACCACTATTGAAAGCGCGGTGTGCTCTTAACAAAAAAAAGGGGAGTTTATTTAAAGTTTGTTAAGTCAATGCTTTTAACCACTATCACTCGAAATGAAACATTTTATAATTTGTTTTGTTTCTTGTGCTTCTTCGCTTATAATTCAAAGTTTTGGTAAAAGGTGTGTTTTAATTACTTTCCCCACATATATGGTGTGTAATCATATCAGCAAATCCTAAAACGCAAAATAAATGTTTCGAAACGGAACTACAGGTAATTATGGGTTTCTAAATTGATTTTATTGAATGTGTCACCTGTTTTAAGACAAGATTTTTTTCTTCACTGACTTTTGTTATAATTAGGACACACGAATATGGCATTATCGACCGTATCGCCTATTAGAGATCAGTAATGTTCTCTGTAAGGTTTTTCCACAATAGAAATGCATTTAAAACCTCTTTAGAAAAATTAGAATAACAAAAATTCGTTTGGTCTACACTTGCCGGACAAGGTTTCGTCCAATCCGTCAAGCTTTAAAACAGACGCACATCTTGGCTCTATTCATATGCACACATCCTCAACAAATAACTTTCTGGTTTTTGTGTTCTCTTTACAAAGTCACGCGTCATGCTATTGTCTTATGACCTTTTCAAAGTTTTTTTTTATGGAGCCTCTTTGTCCTAAGATCCAAAGTTTTTGTTTCATGTTCAACATTGCAGAGAAATGTGTAAAAGCCAATCGGAGTTTTTATTGTGCATAATCGCATATATTCGTATATGCAAGTTGGTTTTCAATTCGAGCAAGTTGGTTTTCAATTTCAAATCTCAACGCTTTATATGTTTCTTGAAAAAATAATGTACAAGATCGAAATTATTTCTGTAGCTTTAAGTTGAAATTCAGCTAAAACTTCTGGACTACTTCAAAATTTGGCGCGCCACATATCAAACTAAAATTTTACAAGTTTTGTTCGCGCTGGTACATAAACACTAGTTTGCTAAGTTTTAATTTTTTATTTAACTTCCTTTGTATGCGAGATTTTGCAGTTCAGTTTACATAGAAAAACTACTAAAAGAGCTTAAAACGCCCTTTTTAATGTCTATTGTTCACTAAATCATTAACTCTAAACAATTCATTTACACACTTTTTTCCATAAAAGTTCACATTAATAATATTCTGCCTTTACAGATTTCACATTTCGTCCAGTCTAGCTTAAAGATGTAATAAATGAAAATGTTGGCTAAAGTTATTTTAAACAAAACCATGAATGAAAACAGACGGCTTTCCGTCGTTAAAAGTTATAAGCATTTATTGACCTACCCGACTTTTGATTTGAAAATACGAAATCGAATAACATGCTAGTGTCATTTCCTTCTGCTTTCAGTTTTACTAAAACACGCTTTCAGCTAGTAAACAAAACAGGAAAGTCGGTTCTTCTTTTGTTTGCATAATTGAGAAAAGCCGCTTAATTAAGAGACAGTTGGAGGTACATTTGTACACTAAGCAAAACAAAAATTGAGAGTTCTATATTTGTATGTTGAACAAATGAATGAGAGAAAAACTTAAAACATATAAATAAGAAATATTCTCGTGAAAACGAGTTGGAGGTTTGCGCTGGCGGTTTTGATAAATAAATAAATAAACAAATGTATAAAATGGAAAAGTATTATTCATGATAAAGTTTTGTTCAGAGAGGCAGAGTGTGTTCCGAGTGCGAAAGTCGATTTTAAACGGTTTCCTTCTTAAGTTCTGGGAAAATGGCAAACTCGAAAACTGCAAAGAAATTTCTAGTGCGAAATATTTACTTTAATTATTGTGCGCCGGGTTGACAGCTGACTGTAAAGGAAGCGTCGTATTTGTACGCGTGTGCTTGGTGTTACATTACTTAAACGGGAAATAAAGGAGCTTTCTTGAATAAATGAAATTCTGCATATGTTGTAAACGTTCTCAACTAATTGAAAACAGGCATATTTAACCTTTTTTTTATTAAGATAATAGGGAACATACAGGGTTTCAATCGGTTAGATAAAAGTTTAAGTTTAAAAGCTTCAAAAGGCTGACGGTTAAAGGAAACTGTATTAAAATACAATTCTATATTTTGCAGAACACCATATATGTTTTAAACCTAGTCGATATTACAATAATAATGATAACAATAATAAGAAAAAACAAAAACATTACATTGTAATCGTTTTAGTATCCATAATTGTTCTAAAAGCTGAAACTTTCTTTTTCTTTCTTGGTTCTGTAATTAGTTGACTGCTGTAACTGTTGTGTTGTCAGTCGAAGTAAACTGATTCTAAAAAGAGTAAATGAGTAGTTATCAAGGAACTTGCTCCATGAGAAAAGCACTTCCTGAATTAATTATTTTATTTATAAATGCCACTTTCACTGGATGCAAAAAATTTGGACGGAGTGCACCATTTTACTTTATTCAGGGACAGACAAATTTCATTTGAACCCTATCGAACCTGGGGGGTTGGAGCATAACGTCTGAACGGTTTGGAATGCGATCATGAAATTTCATGTCTTTTCCTAAAATTTTATGGCGAATTTTTTGACATGATATTTTCTGTTATCTGACGTGTGCTATTGCCATGGTAACCATAATTTTGAAGGCAACTTTTACGATTCTCCAAATATAGCAAATTTTAGAAATGTTTTGCACTTTGGGTCGGTTTTTCTAAGGAAACATTCATCAGCAGACGTGTTTGTAATTTGGCATCAATTTCATGCTGTTGTCATGAAACTTTATGTGTAACACAATGCACTATGGGTAAATTATTTGTTTTTGAATGGCGATACCACCTGCATTTCGTAGCACGTTTTTACCTGCTCTTGACAAATGAGAGCATATTTAGTTTCTAACGTGTATGCAAAATTAAAAGAATTTGATTGAGGCATAACATAGTTATAAGCATTTTTGTTGTTGGTAAGGTAACTGCCACCTTAACTTTTTAAATCTTAGCTTTAGAGTTTAGTCGAGGGAGAGTCTTACACTTGGTTATTATTTAGGTCATAAGCAAATTTTATTTTGGTAAAACATTACATCTACATGCGGTTTCCATGGTAACCAAGATTATGTTCGCTTTCAGGTAATGTTTTTTGTCATGCTTACATTGTATGAAAATATATGAAATTCCTACATTTTTCGCGAGTTTATGGCGTACTTCTTTAAAAATAATGGTTTTTATTTGAACTGACTTGAATAGAACAGAGTTTGTAGGTTTTAGACGTCACCATTACGTTATCTAAGGTCATTTTTGTTACATTTGGGAACATTTTCAGCCACGTTTGTATACTTCAAGGTAAATAAAGCAAGCTTCTATGGTCACTATTGAAAGATTGTGCCCTAAGTTTGAGTAAAGTAAAGTCATGCCAGAAAATTTAATGCTGTGAGTCACTATTTTTAAACTGTACAGACAACTATAATGTTGCTGAAACAAAAAGCAAATCAATAATTGATCATCAGCAGGATACCTAAAATGTGTGCAATTCTACAATTGGTTTCGGCTCCATTAAATGACACATGTAACACCATATTCAAGTAGAACTTATACCAATTAAGATTTGTGCCAAGTGTCATAGGGAATGCAGCAATAATAAAAAAGTTATTTAAACTTGCAGGGAGGTCGTTGAACCCCCTCCCCTTCGATTTTTTGGCGAATTTTGTCGAGGGACTTTAAAATTTTTCCAAATGCTTTCTAGTAGCTGTTGCCTGTTAGTAAACACGTTTCTTTTGAAATTCAGTTTGCAAAACCTGTTAGATTTGGAACATTTTCCTTTGAAATGTGGAAAGCGATATCAGATTTTTTTGAAAATAAGGACTTTTGTGAGATTTTTTCAAAATTAGTTACATTTGATATTCCAAATGAGTTTTTTGCACCATATTTGGATTTAAGTGGTTGAGATATGCAAACAAACGAATGACTTAACAAGCATATTGCATGTTGTTTTACAAACAAATTATACATACAAAACATACATACATACTTACATACATACATACATACAAACAAACAAACAAGCAAACAAACATATATCCTCTGAACTGCACTGATGAGTCCTCCAAGATCGAAACAGTAGACACCCTTTCATTCTCCAACAC
>JANRMR010222136.1:0-17554 GCA_025434825.1 Bergia sp. 'catenularis'
TCTTGACTGCAATAAACAAGTCAGAAAACTCGCGATTGTGAGCGTAATTTGTCACCCATGATATTAATATGTAATCAGATGTTAACTCGTGAAATTAAGAAATAATTTCACTTGCGTGTTGTCCGGCAAAATTCTAATTATCAGAATTTTGACAGCACGCACGTGAAATTATTTCCTAATTTCACTCGTCACCATTTGATTACAAATACTAATATTCTAAACTGGTTTACAAAAGAAATTAGCTTTGCCTCGGCACTGTTTTATAAAGTTTTTAAATTGTATGTATTTATGCTTTTGATTTTCTAGAAAGAATATGGCTTCATTCTTCAGAGCAGTCAATAATACTGAAAACCGTATTCCATAAACTACTGCATGTCAGCCCATGGACTAATAACTTTCAAAGCACTTTTTAATGTGCTCGTATTCGGAGTGGGTTTGTATTTGGGGGGGGGGGAGGGTTGTATTTGGAGGAGGGAGAGAGGGTTTGTATTTGGGAGGAGGGGTTATATTTGGAGGGAAATTTGCATTTAAAATTACTTTGATGTATAATCGGAACAGTTTTCTGTCCTAAAATCTTCAGTTGCAAAATAATAGTAGACACACGTTAAATGGTCATTTTAATTGAAAAAAATTAAAAGACTCTGAAGTACTGGCAATAATCTTGAAAAAATCAGCAGCTACAAGGTTACATTGGTTTACATATCCATTTCAGTCAAGACTAATCCTATATAAGACCGTGGGGTTATATTTGGAGGAGGGGTTTATAATCGGAAAGAGATGTGGTGTGGTGGGTTTATATTTGATGGGGCTTATATTTAGGTGGGGGGGTATGTTCGGAAGTTTACAGTATGCATGATTTTGTCGCCGTCAGGAGTATATTAGTTGGAGTGTATAACTATATAAGTATATTATACGCGTGAATGAATCTGTTTGCGTGTGAAGTTATTTTTAGAAATAAATCCCGTGCGCGGGAACTGACGTGGCGCGCGAACTTGCATGAAGTCATCCGACGGCAGGATCAGACGAAACTGTCCAATCGTGTATGGCTATTTTCGAACGCGCGCGGATTGGTCTGCGGAACGAGTATCTACAAATAGCTTCACACGCAAACAGGTTCATGCACATTTGTAGTACTGGAATTGTTGAGAGATACACACTCCTACTAATATACTCCTGGTATTGCTTACGAGTTTTACTTTCGATGTCAAAGGCCCGAAGTTGGGTTTGGGACGCTTACAGTATTAGCATCAATTGGTCCGCCATCTAGATCTGAGATCAGATGCTCGGAGTTTGCCCACCAGGAGGGATGTTCATGTTTTGATTTCATTCGTTTATAATGTTCAACTGAGATTTGATTGGACATTTTCCAGAAGCTTCTTTCTTGTTTTCTTTCTGTCCTTCAGAATGAGCCGGAAAGGTAGTAGCTAAAAGCCATATGGACGTTTGAGTGAACTGATTTGCACGCCAACTTGTAACAAATGTTTTTCCGTTGGGTTAATTTTTCTAACACGCAGGTTATGTTGATCTTTCGGATTCTTTCGAATTCCGAATTAAGAACTGTGTAAAAACAGAAAAATACTATCAAGAATAAAAGCAAAACGTGAAGATTGATCAGTTGCATTGAAAGATAGCAATTTCGTAGCGGAAATAAAGAATAAAAACGGAAAATGAATCCAGTTTCGAAGAAAAATTTTGGATAATTCCATTGGACATTTAGAAATAATTATCAAAAGCTATGTACGTATAGAAGCCGCTTGAAAAACAAAGATTAATTAAGTGCTTACACTTCCACTTGGTACAGAACTCCAGTCTCTAACATTTAACATCTGAGAGGGAGACGATTCATATTCACACCTTGAATTTTAAATTTCGACAGCCTCGAAGCGTTCATAAAAAAGGAGGGGTTTTGCCTTTTATAGCGGAACTCTTGTTTAAACCTCCTTTGAAACATTAGTTTGGCTACCTTGACTTTTGGGCGACGCTAAGCACAGTTCTTTCCAATTTTTCCGATTTTCAGACAACGTGGCAAGCCACGGACGTTCTTCCCGCTCTTTGGCGATGCTCTCCTCCTCAGTCCCCAGGTCGCTTATGCTATGATGAGGAGGCCTGGTACCCAGTATAACGTCTAATAAATCACTGCATAGGTCGAAAGCTGGTGTGACAATGAAATCAATAAATCCTGCAAAGAAGGATTGTAAATTGTGTTTTTAATCAACTTCTAGCTTTAAAACAGCTCTACACTACATAAGTTCAAATAGTTCTCTCTGGATATCAGGACAAAAAACTGTGTGCAAGTCCGTTGTTGTCATGGAGAACTACAACCATGTTAGTCACATTACTCTATCAAAGGGTCATGTAGAACTACAACCATATTAGTCACATTACTCTATCAAAGGGTCATGCAGAACTACAACCATATTAGTCACATTACTCTATCAAAGGGTCATGCAGAACTACAACCATATTAGTCACATTACTTTATCAAAGGGTCATGCAGAACTACAACCATATTAGTCACATTAATTACTTTATCAAAGGATCATGGAAACGTACCAACTTGACTTTCAGGTATCAACGTCACAGATCGATCACACAAGGGAGAAATGGGAAGGCCGAGTTCTATTTCCAAATCACCCTGCAAAGAAACGAAAAAGACACGGTTCAAACAGATAACAACTTGGTCATTGTTAGTTTCTTTCCTTTGCAAATACCTATAATGACGTTCTCGAGCCAACAGGCTCTTCTTGACTCGTGGAGAAGCAAATAATGGAGGGGGTATCACTGCCGGCGAGATTTTCTTAAACCAAGTTATTTCTTGGCAACGAACAATGACTTTATTTCATCACATCATTGGGTTATTTACAACTGATGAAACTTTAAATATAAGTTACATGTGTAAAAGTGATGAGGAGTCTACTTGAAAGCATAGATACTTATATGATGTAGACCCCTTGTTTACATTTAGTTAAAAATTAACAACTAAGGTGTCAGGGTGTGACAAACTATCGCGAAAATAAGTTGTTGCAATCGATTGAAGTTGTTTCTGAAAGGTAAAAGTAAAAGTAAGCAAACGCGCACGGGCTCTGTTGTAACCACGATGTGTTTCTTAGCCTGTTTATATGTTACACGTGTCCTGTCTTGCCTGAAATAGAGTTTTGTCGGATAAGTGTGGAAAATAAAGATCTTTTCAAAACCATGCGAGATTTGGTTTGAAATATGGTATCGATTCTTTTAGTTTGGTCTGAAATAGAGTCAAATATGAAATTGAAATTGGGTCACTGGTGTAAAATTGGGTCAGATTTTGAAGGCTTCCACTAAAACTGCGGACGAGAACTTTCTCTATCTCCTTCCCCCCTTTCCCCTTCATTCTCAATCCCCCACAAAACGATCTGTTTGAAGTTCTTGGTAGCTCTTTCAATAATCACCATTTGCAGATAAGTTCTATCACTTACTGAACAGAGCTGAGCAGAGGGTTTCAGTTGTTAGCACTAAAGTAATCCCTCTGTGTTTTTACCTGCTGGAAATACTCTTCCACGAGTCTTTCCGTCCACTGTTTGTGTATGCTCCATTTTTGTGCCGGGTTGCTGATATCTGCTACATGTAACAGAAGCTGCAGACCTTTCGCTGTCTCCACTGGGCTGAAGAAGGGTTGCAAAAAAGTGTTACCATGGTTACAGCCACCAGTACGTACAATCAACTGATGTCAACAGTTTATTAAGACTTGCAAATTTATACCTAAAACATTTTTTCTTTATAAGTGGTCAAGGCAGACGAACTTTGTATAAATGAATATAAATTCAAAGACTGGTCAATTTGAGGTCCGTAATGTGTGGTATGGACCAGATGAAGGGAAAGCGCACATAGACTATTTTTTTAACGTTACTAAAAAAAACTGCTTAGCAGAAAGGTAAAGCCGGGATAAAGTGATCAACTACTACCTAGTTATTTCAAGGCCAAAAATACTTCCAGGGGACTTATATTTTAAGGAAATCGATACTCTGGCAGTTTTATGCCAGTGTCTTTGTAATACTTTATTTTATCATATAGCAGTTAAACAAAACGCCTCTAAAAGTCATAGGCCACAAAGTTATCTATAAAATGATAAATTAAAAACATCTATAATCAACTTGGAATCACGCTTAGTTAGCTAATTTCTACAAAACAGATTAAAGATATAGCAAAATGAAATTTCAAAACGCCACAACGCTTATTGCGAACCGTGTGTAGTTGTTTTCCATTCAAGACTGAGGAAAACAAACTTAATCGGTTTGCTCTGTTAATTGGCGTTTGTAACATCATAGTTGCTTAACTGATTATCTTACCATTTTTACAACATTTGTTTTAGTTACTTTTTAGTTACAATTGTTCAGATTACACGACCGACCACTTGTTTTTCATACCAACCCTAGAAAATCTTTTAGCAAAAATTTGAGTTTTAGGGTCTGTTAGAGATTTGTTAAAATGCAGCAAAGATTTCAAGTCAATGTCTTTAAAAACATATTTCTTTTAAAACAAGTTTATACCAAACAACGTACATAGCCTTCTTTCCAAAATAACGCCAACTACATGTATTATTTTTATTTGGCCTAATAGAATACTTTCTGCAACTTTATTCAGTTTCAAAGCTGCATGGTTTTTTATAGAGTCAAACGTGAAAAATGTGATTGAAATAAAAGTAGTTTTGTAAAAGTGCTTCATTAATCTTTTATCTGTCAGGGTTTAAATCGATTTTCTATTAGCAATGATTGAGAACTGCAATTAATTGCTTTTACCATACGCACTAATCTTGGGGAGAAAAGTACTGGCGATGACTACCGCTTACTTGCGATGGTCGTTTATTTAGTTAAATTATTTGTAAAGAATTAAATTCATTATCTCAGGTCAAAAAACTAATTTAAGTTTACATGGATTAAGTAAACTTACAATTCTGGCACTGGTGGGCAGATAGAAACTGAAATAAAGCGAAATGGTTGAGGCCCGGATGTGGCTGTTGCACTGCCATAAAAAGAAATAAAATTTACTTCAAGTTTACGTTTTGTTAGTCGTTAGTTTTAAGACTGAGAAAATGACCTTTGATAGAAAAACTGGCTGAAAAGAATCCTTGTTGGCTCCAAGTTTGAAAGTTTTGAAGATAATAAAGATAGCTGAGAAGAAGAACTTCCCGAAAGAGGAATTCAATATGTTTAATGAATAATTGCAGAAAACGTTTTTATAAAATGTTTACATCAAACTTAGTATTAAACGCCCCGATCAAGGTTTCGGCGTCCTTTGCGCGAGTTTTCAGTCTTTCGGTAGATAGAAAATCAAGTTCCATCGCAAGCTAGTGAGAGTATTGATTATTCTGAACAACCTTATTAATATTTGACTAAAACGAATTATATTTTTCGATCTCGATACTCGATGAAAGTGTCAAGACATTTAGCGTATACATTACGTATAGACGTTTCGAAGCCATCTCGTCTGACTCATTCTCAAATTTAAAAATAACTGTGAACATCTCGTAATAAATCTAAAGTGTTCTTAGTTAAGCATTGGAAGGTGTAAATTCAAGTCTCTGTGCATGCTTGCGGAGTTTTCGAAGCCATTTTGGCTTCATTAAAAGTGATGAGACTGCGTACTTAATATAACCAAAGCACAAACAAAGCGCAAAGGATGTTGAACCTTTAAACTACGCCGTTTGATACCTAATGATGACAGCAATTGGGAAATGGTGATAGAAAATAAATGAAATACTTAAACCATGTACAGCATGTCTATTCAAACTACCTACAGTCTTGCATATTACATACATTAGTCGGCTTTTAGGAGTTCTTTTTTGACCCTTCGGTGCTTCATCACGGATTTTATTTAGCGAGGTTTTATTCCTAACTTATTCTGAATACACAGAATGTCGGCAAGTTTAGCACACAGTATAAGTTTTAGTTTAAGTTCTTAGGTTAAGGTACTATTTCAAACAAATTTATTCACCCGTTGTGATTGATGCTACGTTTACAAACAAGAAATTTCCCTAAAGGGATCCTCCGATGAAAGAGTGTTTTGTTCTTAAAAGGGCTCTTTCACGGCTTTGCGCATGCTCAAGGGATTTATTGACATAAAACCTGTTTCAAGCTAAACGATCTATCAACAGACACTGTTCAGATACCAATCTGAGTTTTTCAAGAAGTAAATGCTATGGATGGGCTGTTCTATGAGACGATTAAGTTTGGATTGTAGTTGTCAATTGTTTTGTTCCGGGCCGGAACACAATGTAATAAATTGTTTTAAAGTGCATAAAGCCTTAGCAGAAATCATCAATTAATGTCCTTTTAGTTGCTTAAGAAGTTTTCTTTCGAAATTATTTGGATAAATAACGCGAAAATTTGACTTCTGAAAAGGAGAAAATCCATTGATTCAGCCATGAAAGAGCCACTTTAAATAAAACTTCAGTACTTCCTTAATCCATATTTTAAAAACAGATAATTCTGTTTAGATAGCTAACGCCAAACGATTTAGCCTTGACTTGTTGTTGAGTTTGAATTTCCTGCGTGCCGCCATTTTGATATATGACGTAATCTAGTTGCAACCCCAGACTCGACTCAACCAGTACAATGCTATTATTGATAGTAAAAGATAGGGAGTCTAGCACTGCAACCAATTTACGTACATTTCAAGATGGCGATATCCGGAAAATGTAAGCGAAGAAACACTCAAGCTAAATCGCTTGGCTTCATTTTCAACTCCCAATACAGAATGAAGCAGTGGTAAAGTTATATTTGAGAGCAAAATAGCTTTTTAGCCGAGAGTCCTTTACTGTTCAAAAAAAAAACTTCGTCATCATCATACGGTTGCAGCTGAGGTAGAATTAGGCACAGAAGTTTTCATCGATCGCTCTTAATTACTGTGAAATGATATCAAGATGATGATCTAAATATATCAATAACTTTATAATGAGATTTTGAAACGAAATAATGACTATGAGAATTTTTAGATCTTGGTAATGTTGAAATGTAAAATATTAATTGCTACGCACCTTGCAAGGGAACACTTCATGCTCCTGATCTGTTCAAAGTGGACAGACATGTCCGTAGCAAGTACCATGTCAACTACGAGTGTCCTTACTTCCCTGCATGTGTCAGTGAAATCAACAAGTGTTAGTGAACAAGATATTTTATGAGGAATGCCCCAGTCACCAGAGGAGAGTTCTTTAAATGGATCAGTGATATTACAAGTAGGAAATGCTGCAGCAACTAACAAATGGGGGTCCTTTAAATGGACAAAAGATATAACAGATGGAAATGCTGCAGCAACCAACAAATGGGGATCCTTTAAATGGACAAATGGTATAACAGATGGGAAATGCTGCAGCAACCATAAAATGGGGATCCTTTAAATGGAAAAAAGATATAACAGATGGGAAATGCTGCGGCAACCAACAAATGGGGGACCCTTTAAATGGAGAAATGATATAACAAATGGAAAATGCTGCAGCAACCAACAAATGGGGACCTTTACATGGACAAATGATATAACAGATGGGAAATGCTGCGGCATCCAACAAATGGGGAACCTTTACATGGACAAATGATATAACAAATGGTAAATGCTGCAGCAACCAACAAATGGGGATCCTTCAAATGGACAAATGATATAACAGATGGGAAAATGCTACAGCAACCAACAAATGGGGATCCTTCAAATAACAAATGATAAAAGCTGAAGCAACCAACAAATGGGGATCCTTCAAAGGGAAAAATGATATAACAAATGGGAAAATGCTACAGCAACCAACACATGGGAATCCTCTAAATGGGCAAATGATACAACAAATGGTAAATGTTGCCAACAAAGAGACAAATGATATAACAAATGCGAAAATGCTACAACAACCAACACATGCGAATCCTCTAAATGGACAAATGATATAACAAATGGTAAATGCTGCCAACAAAGGGACAAATAATATAACAAATGGGAAAATGCTACAGCAACCAACAAATGGGGATCCTTCAAATAACAAATGAGAAATGATGCAGCAGCCAACAAATAGGGATCCTCTAAATGGACAAATGATATGACAAACAGGACAATGCTACAGCATCCAACTGATCTGGGCCATTTCTGATTAAGCTTATCACGAAACTAATTATGGTGTGTTTCCGTGTTATAGTTCTTTGTACTTACGTAAACTGCTCGTAACTAAAGTTTGACAGAATGTTGAGATCATCCTGAGAAAAAGAGTGTTTAAAATGTCACACGCAGAACATTACACAAACGTCGTACATGCAAGGTATGCAACAATTCATTTGGAACAGAAAGACACTCATTGATTTCCACAAACAGACTTGGCTGCGCAACATTGAAGCTACTAATAAACTACCTACATAAATTCATTCATAACTGTTCTATGAAAATGCGTGTAAAAATTCATTGCATGTAAACGTTTACGCACGGATACATGTGCACAAACATGTTTACGTACAAATAACCATACACTTACACTTAAGCATACTAAGTAAAATCAATGCATCAGGTGTTTGAGCTTACCTTTTTCATTAATGTAAACGCGGCGCTAATGTGGTGATTCTCAAGAACTGAACGATCGTTATACAGCAGAGCTAACTCCGACCTAAAACAGCAAGTGGAAACAAAGAAAAATGAAAAACCTGTAACTTATACTTAAATCATCTTTTGGACAGCAGTTGTTTTGATATTTGAAAAGAATATTTTGTTGCGGCTAAACTGTGCCATTGGTGGATTACTACAGGCTCATAAAACAATATTGACAATCATCTTCTCGGCATTTTATTTCAACAATGACACTGGAGCTACATTAAATTATATCTAAGATCCACAGTCAGTTCAACTGCAATGATTACAAAAAAGAAATAACTTGCTACGAATGCAACTTATTCCTGCATACCTTGAGTTTATGTGAAACAGATTTGTCGTACCCGTGTGCTCGACATCATGAATCATAGCTGACAGTAATATTGCCAACACCTCCAGATCCGCGATGCTATGCTAAGGAAAGATGCCCAAAATGAAATTATGTGTTAGTAAACAGTTACAGCGATTTTTTTAATGTGGTAAGTTGAAGTGCTGTACAAATATCCCAAGTAATTCCTTCTGAGCGATAGCCCCAAAAAGGAAATGGGCCCACACGGAGAAAGAGAAAAAATCTTTGACCCGGCGGGATTCGAACCCACTACCTCCGGAACAGGTCACCGTTACTCCGTCATCTGAGCTACAGGGCCAGAAGGGAGCTGGTCGTAGGCATTTAAGTTGGTCAAGGGGTAACCAGTAAAGTTTGGCCGACCGGTGCCAAAAACAATTATAATAATTTTTCTAAAATGTGTTAAGTAAATAGTTTTAAGAGGTTCGGAGACCATGGTAATGACGATGAGAAACATTGCAGCATTATACCTTTTTAGTGGATTTTCAGGTAAAACAGAGTAGTGTGATATGCATAAATTGTGGAACCGTATGAGATACATAGTGCTAACTTACCACAAGGCCGCTGTTAAGAAAGTAATGCACGGTGTGCGTGACATCAGCAGCATGACATTCATTGTGATATGGGTTGCTATACTTCTTGTAGCCATCTTCCAAAGCAAGAATGAAGCGATCGAATATGTTGACAGGGATCTAAAACAGAAAGAAAAGGATGACGATTTAAGAAAACTGTCTGATAAAGTATTGGCTAAATATTTGTATTTGAGCCAAGAAAAACACAGAATACACAGTGAGGGGTAATGCCAAAATGTTTCCTCCCTATGAGGAAACATAAAGTCATTTGCATTCTCGTTTAGACTTGAAGATATCTTTCCAGTAATGACATGTAGAGAAAAGGGTGGCACCGTAAATTTTCCACAGTATTTGAACTTGCTACTTTGCTTGACAAAGATTTGGTTTCGAAACTTGATTCATGGATTGCTTATGACTTTCCGTTCATTTCAGGGATTATCCTCATAAAATGAACGAATTTCAGCAAGAGAGGAGATTAGATACCGTAGTTTGTTCAATTCGGATGGCACAAATTATTTCTTTAACTTTCGATAGGATACGAATGAAAGAGCTATTACTGTTATTCCTGGCGATATGGTATATACCTTTCACTCAATCCCTTCCCCAGCCGCGTTTTTTGAGGAACCCGACCTTGCCTCTCAGCAAGATATTACCTTAAAATGAGGTAATAAAGCTCTCATTTACGACATTCGGCATTATTTCGTCCGCCATTTTAGATCACGGAAAGCGCATCTTCAAAACTATGCTATAATTGACGTCTCAGTCTTGTGACGATATTGTTTACTTTACTGACATTAACAATCAGAATTATCGACAATGTTTAAAGCTCTTGAATCTTTCGAATGCTACGGAGTCCTGTAAAACACAAGAGGCAATCCACGTATACTCAAGAAGCGAGTCCATGCCCGTGACGTCATAGGTGCAGTATTCAAGATCAGCAGTTTCCACGACCCAAAATTTAAAACTTCTAAGAGCTGATTTGTAAAACTGGATAACCTATGCCGAATTTCGTAAAAAGACCTTTCGAAGAGGTTTTTCTTTTCCAAGGCTATTGATTCTGACAGGACACGTTTAATCGAGTAAATTAGGAAGACGTTCAGTGTGCAGATATCCGGAGGCCATAGCGCTTACCTTGAATTTTGAGAAGAGCTCGTATCTGTTGAACAGCTCGTGTCCAATATATCGAAGAGAGTGGTTGTCACTTGCTTCGCTCAGCTTAAACACATCAAAACTCCATTCGTCTATAGACTGGGAAAACAAAACAATATCAAATTGGTTATTGAGAATAACAATTAAGGTACGTTAAGGTAGATAACGGAGGAAAAGAAGTGAGATTGAATTAGAAGAGTAACGAGTTTGAGTATCATAAGATGGATATGGAATGGATTGGGTTCAAATATAGTATGTGAAAACGACATTAATTGTTTTAAAAGTTTAGTGTTTTCTTAAACTAAAAACATTTGCTATTCTAAAACATAACTCTGTATACCTTGAAACACTCTTGGACTGCCGCTGGCACTTGAACTCTTGTTCTTTCTGACATACTCTGATATATCCTGAAACCGTCATTATTAAGTATAAGCGGATAACGTCATAGTTTTCATGTTAATGAAAGACATACTTATCTCAGCATTTTTGCCATTTCCATCTTTTGAGATTTGGAACTCAAATCTGAGAGTCAGTTTTACTTCATGAGTCAACGTTTCATTAAAAACATTTTATTTTGCAATATAACTAAAATATCACGCAGGTGTTGGGCTTGTAAATTCTATATATACAATGTTTTCGTCAACGTATGTAGTGGCCAGCTATATGCCGCAACAACAAAACAAGTAAAAGATTGCATACATATGTTTAGATTGCCTACAACAGTAATAACTAATCTAACTAACATGCAAAGCAACCTAAACAAAAAATTAATCCCATCATAGAAAAATAACACCAAAATTAAAACGTTTACCAAATCTGAAGGCATTTGGTTGGATATTAACCATGTGATGACATTTCAATAATCATTAGAACACAAGGCTTCAGTATGATTTGGAAACGGCTGTTAATCCAAACAACTTTAGCCTTGGTCAAACAGACTCTCAAGTCGGTGTAAGTGAGTGTAAGTTTTGACCTTCAAACTTGTCTTTAACTTGCAACTTCTTGAGCCACCGACTTGCGTGGGTTGGCGTTGATTTGAAATAAGCTTGTGTTGTAAGATAGAACGACGAAGAACTTGCATTGGCTTACGTTCAAATTTGTGCAAGTTGATGCAAGTCAATGCAAGTCTATGCAAGTTAGTTCAAGTCCACGCAAGTTGGTGGTTTTTAAACAAAACACACGTTGAATGCAAGTGTAAAACTTGCACTGACTCGCATCAACTTGCATGTCCGTTTGTCCAGGGCTTAAGTTTTGTACAGTTATAGTGATTTAGGAAGTATATTTTGATGCTACCTCTCTTGGGATGGCAATAATGCAATCCCGATCCCATCCCATCATCGTATTGATAATGGCTGACAATGACGACAGCTCTTTAACACGTTTGATGAAACATTACCATACAACAAAACCAAAAGAACTGCCCAGACGCAGATACTTCTTATTCAGCTTGACGTTGTTACTTTAACCGAGTCGAACCTAAAGTACGGCCAACTTAGCTTAGCTGCCTAAAAGCTATCAAAGTTCTCGCCAACCTGTTGACATACAAGCTTGCTTTCACGGCGTTCACCACACTTCGGAAGGTGTGCCTGCGAATGCAGCTTTTACGCCGTGTGGTTCCCGCCGAGCGGGCGAAAGTTGTGGCTATCCATTCACGGACCTCCTCGTTCATACCGTCCGAGTACAGACTGTTCTCGAGCTCTTCGTCAATATCACTCAGTGCACCAGTTGAACCCCTATCGGTGAATAACAGTCCTGGGTTAGTTGTGTACTGTGTTCAGTTGTTTGGTTGTGAGAGTAAAGGAATTAATCATACACAGCAAGCTATGGAAAGCAAAATGTTCCCAAACTGTTTAAAAGGATAAACAGTTTAGGAGAATTTAGGAACACATTATATGTCGTGTATGAGGCTGAAAGGGTTTGTTTGTTTGTTTGTCGGCTTGTTTGTTTGTTTGTCTGTCGGCTTGTTTGTTTGTTTATCTGTCGGCTTGTTTGTTTGTTTGTTTGTTTTGAGAGAGAGAGAGAGAGAGAGAGCTTTCGAAGAGGTTATGTACAGTCACGTAGTTTCCTACGTTTACTTGTGGATGAATGCCAAAACGGAAAATGTACAGTCACGTAGTTTCCTACGTTTACTTGTGGATGAATGCCAAAACGGAAAAAAATGTAGACATATGTGTGCATGGGCGGGTTCTACGTCAATTCATAAATGGTGATGTTATTTACAAGACTTTGTGCATAATTTTGACAAAATATATATCGAATAAGGTTTCAATAAACCTCAAAATAATACCCCTAACTACAATAACACTTGCCTTCCACTCACATTTCTCCCTGCAATTCTTTAGTGCTCTCGTCACTTCCCGATCGAAGCTCTACTATTTGTGTATTAAACACTCGAAGAATAAAAAAAAAATCCACTAGCTCGTATTTGATAAAAATGACGGTCGTTCACTATCAGGGATCAAACTAACGCCGTAACGGCCGGTCAACGGACAATGTCCGTTCAGAATGGCGACTTGACCGGACAAAATCTTCCATTGCCGGTCATATTGACCTGTCAAATCATCAAATGAATATCTCAGTCATCGTTCCATACTAATTTTGTCGCTTTTTAATAGCACATCGATTCACAAATCGAAAATTATGCAAGTAGCTTGCAACCACAGATCACCTGTTTTCAGATGTTCTGATGATTGATTAACAGCTTTGCGCGAGTTTGCCATGCGACTACACTCTTTTTTTATAAGAACCTTTGGCTGGGGATACGTAGAGACCATTTATTTTATAATTACATGCAGTATTCGGTGGAGATAATTTGTCATTAAACCTAATGCTCGTGCAACATTGCCTGATTGCTACTCCGAATGTGGATATACAAAGGCAAGTATGCACCCGATCCTAAAAAATAAGAATATTTGAGGCTGAAACCCTCAAAATAATTAAGAACATCCAGCTTCAGCCCCAAAATTAAACGTTCTTATAAAAAAAAAGAGTGTAAAATAAACATCTCCTGCTGCAACTGACCAGTCACGTACATGCTTGTACCGTCTTGAATAGTCAAATCATCAAATGAATATCTCAATGATGTTCCAGAAAAATAAGAATTTTGCCGCCCGTTTAAAAATGACTTATTCTCAGTTATGCAACTACCTTGCAGTCACAGATTACTAGTATACAGATGCGATTCATCATTGCGAAGCTGAAGACAAGCTTTCTGCATTACAACCTAATTTTAAATTTAGTCAACTGAACATAGTTTCGATTATTGTTTTAATAAGTTGCTTGTCCCGGCCGCATTTTGAGTTTGCTGTCGAAACGGAGGCTATTTGTGCAATTCAATGTTACTTTTAAAAGTACGTTTTATTGATAAAAGCCATAAAAACACTTTTTAAACGGTCTTGAACGCTAGCGTTTTTGCAACAACTTTTTGAACATGTAATTGATATTTGAACAAAACTATTGATCAGTTTTAACTGCCAATACAAACTGAGATGCAACATTTTATTCATTTTATGCAAAAGTATCTTCAGCCAAATGATTACTTGCGCTTCTCTTAATTCCCATATCAATTTGGTCGAGACTCGTTAATTGCTTTCTTTGACAAATTCAGCCTCAAAATTGTTCTTGATCTTATACTGTTTGTTTTATTGAACATAAGATGCCTGCTCGAATTGAAAAAATTGGGCACTGTACAAGAGCATGAGGCTTCGCAAATCTTAACCTTCATTGCACGTGTTTTTGTAAATTATAAACTGTTCTTTTTTTTAAAATTGCCCTGGATTGTACTATTTTTATAGCTAAGTAGCATTACACTAAGTAGTAGAAATGTTTAAGGCTTGCACGCTGCATTACGGTTAAAACTGAATTTTCTAAATCGACGGCTCTGTGAGTCCATCACAGATAGTAGAAATAGACGCTGTTCTGTCCACCTTCATTGAAGTGTTTGTGATGTGCATGCACCCGCCAGATGACAGGATAAACTTTTGACTTTTAACACTACAATGTCAATGATAACTTCCATATTGTACCCGAAACTAAGTTAAAATTAACAAGAATCTAATTGCAAGCTGTTTTTCTTCAAAAGATAGACTATAAATAACCATATGAATAGTATTTGTCAAAAAAAGAACTTTAAGTGTGTTCCTTCTGCTTTCCCTTGTTTTAGGGTCATGGAAATCTCCAGAACCACGGGGCTTTGCAGAAGGCGGAACGATGCCGGACAATTTCTACTCTGCATTCAAACCCTATTGTAAAGTTATTAACTTCCTTCACTATCAAGCGTAATATAATAAAAGGCGAGTGCGGCCCAAGAACATATTTATGTAAAAACCTTCTGCTACTTGCTGCCTGCTCCGTGCTCGTTCCATTGATCATCAGTCGGGTTTGTTTCCCAGATATCTTGTCTTCGATAGCTTGCAAAAACATTTTATGAACCATTCCAGCATGCAAGGCGAGTACCATTCCTTGCCAAAGCAATGTCACCGTATTTTAAGTCTCCTCGCATGGTTTGGGCTAATTTTGTTTGTACTGTTTACAAACGCATGGCCGCAGAAATCAACTCAACGTTTTAGAAATGCGCTTCACTTGGGCCAATGACTGGGGTTACACGGTTCGTTTTGATAGTATTGAATGTCGTGAGAAGCGATATCTTCAGTGATAACTGTCAATGCTGCATTCCCAAGTTTCGGCGTTTGCGACTAAGTGCAGACAGACCAAAGTTACGATCAATCAAATTTCTGTGCGGGTCGAGTGAAGTACACTAAATGTTAAAACAGTATTAAGTAGATGGATGGAGTGACAACTGCTCCTATCACGAAGTTTGAGGAAGCGCCAGAAATCAAAGATTGGACAGTTTTTTTTATGTTATCTCAAATACTCAAGAGCATACATGTAAGTGTGCATTTCAAGTCAGGAGTTTACTATATTATTATATCGTGCTGTGTGTAAACTCATAACAATTTGCCAAGAGAATGCCAGCGGCAAACTCAGCACTTCTGTTTAAGGTGTTTTTTTTGTGTGTGTGAAAAAACATTGTTGTCATCGCGTGACGCCATAGGTATTTGATCGACTGTGACCGTGTGCATATATATGTGTATTCTTATATGCGCGCGCGCGTATTGCTGTTCTCTCACAAGGTCTGTTTCCTTAGCCCTCAATTGTGTCTGTTAGTTGGCATTTTTTCCTGTATAGGTTTTCCAAATATGAAAAGAGCTAAATGTGTGCCTATTCAGCAGGTCTGCAATTGTGCGTGTGTGTTCCGTGTGCATGCGTGTATGTGTGTAGACGTGTATGCATGTGCATGTGGTCGCATCTCAGGTTATACATCACGTACCTGCAATCGTGGACAGTGGAGGTTTTGTTTGATGTGGAGTCCAGCATTGCCATAGCGTGGCTCAGCTCCTGCTTCATTTCTGACATGGAATTGATATTCCCTTCCTCTAGTTGTTTCATGATGCCTCGCAACCTAAAACCAACGTTTGCATATCGTAAAGCAAGTGTATAAGTTTGCTAAACGTTTGGATTAAGTACACGACAGTTGGTTGCAATTGGTGAGAGTTAGACAAATGTTTACATCGCTGACAGCTGATAATAATTGTGTAAACAATCAAACAAACAGCATTTAAACAAATGCCCGTAAAAACGTTTTGCTACGTACAGTAAATGGCGTTTTGTTATTAAAAACACTGTCAGTTATATTTGTTCTCGTTTGACCTGGAGTATGAAAAGGAAAAAATATCAGAACCAAGGCCGCCTCCAATGGTAATGTTTCTGAATTGCATGTGACAAAATGCCTATTCAGCTTTTGAAGTTGGGTCATTTCAGGGTTCTGTTTATATTGAATTTGAGTTTTGTTATCCTGCAACCTTTCAGGATGATTGTCAGAATTAAGGATGTTTTGATTCAGTTCAGAGCTTGTCCCAACCCACTGGCGTGTCGGCTGATAACAAAAATCAACAAACTCGTGTCAATTACAATGTCAGTTTTGGCCTGATAAACCATAATGGCACTAAAATAGCTTGGATCTATAACTGTACAAAAGCAGTTAGTTACACTTAGTAGTTTTTTGGTAGCAATGTTGATCGGTAACAAAGTGCTTAAACGCACAGACCGCAGTACACGTCTTTTCATAATCTTAATATCTTAAAATGTTCTTATTTCTATAAATTAATTAATAAATCTGCTGTAGTTTTAGGGGGAAAACTTGAAATAAACTCAATCTCGCTCCTCTCCTTGTACGAAAATAAATGTTGTGAAGACAATTATGTTCTCCAGCCATAATAGCCAGTGCACTTCAAAGTGCTTGATTGGTTCAGTAAATGTTCGAGATAAGATCGGAATCATTTTAAGAAACAGCTAAGCTGTAAAGTGAGCGACCAAACTTGGTGTTATGACTAGAACAGAAAAATATCGTGGTAGAAACTTAACCCAAGCATATGATAAGTGACACTACAAATTATTGAACCTCAATCGGAAAGGACAAAGGGTTCGACCTTCAAAGATTGAAAGGAGACAAAGATCTCAAATGATTTTCTTTACAGATCTATGCATGCATCGTCACTAAAGGTTTTTCAGTATCAAAATGTGAGTTTATTGTCTAGATCTCCAACGACCTATGTGCCCTGGATCTGGTTTTTACGTGATGACGAAAATTTAACTCGGTAGCATTTGGCACCTCTTTGTGAATGAAATTCCATTGTTTGAAAACTAACTGCAGTGCTCTTAAGCAATCAGTGTTAAGTAACTTTTTCATGTATATGATTATGTTCTCACTGAAATCGTACTCGTGGTACGAATTTACGGTGGCCCACAGGGGTCAACGCAAATAAAAAAAAGCCACAACACAAATAAAAAAACCACAACGCAAATAAAAAAAACCACAACGCAAATAAAAAAGCCACAACGC
>JANRMR010222247.1:1483-17549 GCA_025434825.1 Bergia sp. 'catenularis'
CATTTATAATTTATGCTAGATCATTATAATTATTGTTAGTCATTTATAATTTATGCTAGATCATTATAATTATTGTTGGTATAACATGTAAATGTAACAAGTGAATAACACAGTCATACTTTTTGTGTTCTCTGATTGGTTAATAAAAGGTGAATATCCACCATTAGTATATACATGTACCTAATCAAATAATAGTGCTTTTTGTAAGCTCTGAGTGGCTTTACAAGTTCAAAATGCCCAGTACTAGTTCCAAAGTTCATTCCAAAGTGTTTCTTCAAAATTTCCCCCAGATTGACCTTGCTAAACATAATGTTAGACAGGGTGAGGTGTATTCAGTCTAGAAGTTGTTCAAGTCTACTGAAAATATGTACTTGTCTGTTGATGACTTGCAGGGTAAAGAAGTTATTCAGTATTATATTGATGAGTTGATAAGTGAAGGGGTAACATACATTGCACCCTTTGAGGGTTCAAAGGGTCGACCACGAGCCATCAGTACAGCGAGTGAACGAAGAGCAAGCGTTGACAATACTGGTGCTAGTACAAGCAATCTCAATGAAAGTGAATGTCCTGACACTGAATCAAACAATTTGCCTGGTGTGCAAGGTCAGTTAGGGTCTGTGTTGCAAGGAGTTGGGAGGGAGTAGATGTAGGTTGAGAACACTGTCAAACCATTTTATATAGTACATTACACATAATGTGTACATTTCTGTTTGGCACATCATCTCAAATAAACATTTAGCTTATTATCACTGTTATTTTTTCTTTGTAAATGAGCTAGTGCATTTGTGGGCTTGATATCTCTGTTTCAACATAATGTAATTTTTGTTGTTGTTCTTGTCATTCCAATAATCAAGCAATCAAATTTAACTATGAAAATAATAAATCAATAACTGGGTAGTTAAAACAACTAAGTTATGATATGTTTTGGTTAGATTACAAGCTACATGATGAGTACATTCAGAGGTTTCTGGGGAAGCTTAACCCAAAAGAAGAAAGTGCACTGTTGCAGGTATGTATAGTATCATTATCATCATCATCATCATCATCATTATTATTATTATTATCATCATCATTAGCATCATTATCATCATTAGTATTATCATCATCATCATCATCTGCTTTTCTATCTTATTACCATGATAAGCTTTTTCTTGCTTCTTTTAATTATTTTGGGCAATCCTGTGTCATTTATAAGTCTTTAATTATTATTATTGTTATTAATTATAATTCTTTAAAAATGCAAAGACAGTGAGGGTAATTGATTGTCACTGGTCAAAATTGGATGTTTATCAACTGGCTTAAACTTAATAGGCTGGATCAGTTCTGGTTCTTGAAAGATCATCAGTTGCAAGACAATGGTCATTAGGTTTTCATATCATACTGACAGGGGGTGTTGTAAATATTGTGACCTAAAAGTGCTATAATTGTGTATATACCATATGCATACATGTATGTACATGGTATACATGTAGGGAGGGTAGCAATTGCATTTTACGAAAAATAAAATGCTCAAATCACAATTTCTCAAAAAATAAAAAAATGTATTTCACGTTTCATGAAAATTAAATACTACTTTTCACAAGAAAGTTTCTCATTTCACGAAAAAATGACACAAATCATGGGTCAAAAAAAAACCCTTTTGCCACCCTGTATGATATAGTTGCCATGTTGATGCATGCAGAGAATAAACTGCAAGTTTTCTTCCTGTTTGATTGTACTGACTAACTATTCCTGAATGACCTTCACCACTTGGTTTGTGTTCTGCTGCTTTAATGATGCTCTCTACCATTGAATAAACACTTTTTGATCAGCATTAACTGTGGAAATTTTTAATTTCACACTTCTCTGTTTCCCTAGCAAGAACTTTCAGAGATCTATTTAATATGTATGTGAAGTGTGTATTGTGATTGATTCTGATACTTTCCCTTTCAGCTACGCAAGAGACTGGGTGCTGTGCACCAGGGCAAGGTAATCATTCTTTTTTGTTCATTTTGTAGTTAGAGTTTAGTTACTGTCTGCAGTTGGTAAAATAGTAAATTGATGAGTTTTTTTCTTTTATTGAACAGATGCCCAATGATGCACATCTCCTAAGGTTTCTTAGAGCACGAGATTTCAATCTTGAGAAGGTTGGTGGTCATTTGTACATGTTGGTGTTTAGCCCTTTCAGCCCCAGCCAGTTTATCATCATCTATTTTCTCCTTACATTATCAAGACAAAATAAGTTGTTTGGTTGTGAGAATAAAGGAATTGATCACACACAATAAGCTGTCTACTATGAAAAGAGAAGTTCCCCCAAACTGTTTAAAAGGAACATATGGAAACAGTTTTATTAGGAGAATTTAGCAACACGTCAAATGTCGTGTTTGGGGCTTAGAGGGTTAAATAAGGACAGTCATGGTAGTACCTATATGCATACTTGTAACATGAATCAGATTTCTCTGTTAAAAGATTAGAAACCTTGTAAGAATCTTATAAGTAATATGTAATACCTCAAGTACTGTGCGTTACAAAATACAGAACCAGAAAGGAATTGAAATGTCAGAAAACCCTTTAAAATCTTGTACCATGGAACCCCATTCCAACTCTGGTATTACAACCAAACTCCAGGTTTGAAATGATTCTATAACATAACTTTTGTTTGTGATATTTTTCAGGTATAATAAATAAATTCTATTTTTATTGAAGAAACATCACACATTAATTACAAGCATTCACCTCACCAAGACTGCACCGATGTAATTGCCACTTAAAGTTTGTGTTTCTGATAATATCAGTACTGGGTGTTGTTGATATCCTGCTCACTATTAAATGATACATCACTCAGTACATAACTGGGCTGTTATTTTTCTGTTTGTAGTCTTTTGAGATGCTGTGTCAATCACTAGCATGGCGAAGGCATCATAACATCGATCAAATTCTGAAGATCTGGAATCCACCTGAGCCTTTACTGGACTATTACTGTGGAGGATGGCATAATTTTGACAAAGGTACAAAATAACACCCAGATGATCGACTTTTGCATGTTAGAATGCCTGACTGAATTGATCATATGGCACCATCCCAGAAAACTGCACGCACACAAAATGGTCTCAAAATGGCCACCATTTTAAATTTCAGTAATTGGTTTTAAAACAGTTCTAAGTACTATCAAAACTCGTTATGTTTAAATACATTTATCAACTAAAGTTGTAGATGGCCTAAAAAGCAAGTTCTTTTTTTAATGTAATTACCAGAACTTGACTGTTTAATATTTCATTTTATGAAATTTGTTTCTTCAGCAAAGTGAGAAAACAACAGCGATTGTTACTAATCTCACAGCGTGTTCTGGTGCCTTTTGGGCAGACCGAAAAGCATGCGCTGATTGGCTAACTAAAAGTGTGTGATAAATGTCCGATAACTTGGACAGTGAGAACTCACCTTTTGTCACATTTATGTTACTGAACAGAAGGTAACTGTCTTGAAGGAGCATGCCCCCAGACCCCTCTTGACAGTGACCAGCATTTGGGCCGCTAAAATTTGGGGTCTCGGTAATAGTAGTACCCTTAGTTAATTTGTATGGTCTTTGTATAATTTTATTTTAGTGGCTAATTTACAGGAGTCGATATATTTTACCCTAGTTAATATACATCAGTGGTCAGTACACCTCAAGACACCTTAAAATACATCTGGGTAGACTTCTAGATACATGTATCTCTGTCTGGACACCTTTAGACACCTAGAAAGCTCCAAACACTTTTTAGACACCAGTGAACATCATCCTGTACTTTAGATGCTTCCAAACATTTCAGTGATATCTAGACAAGATAGACATCTCTGGACACCACTAAACACTTCAGTCTGGACTTTGGGAGCTAGACACCTCCAGACACCAAGTTTGAAATACTTTGATAATAAGAATTATTATTTAATTTTTATTGTTATGATCAATATTGATTATTTACTGTTATGACTATTGATTTGTGTCAGTTAGTGCAATAAACTCCACTAATTCCTGCAGCTCCTACAGCTCTTAAAAATTAGTTCCTTTATTACTATCGAGAATAGCTTCAGGAATGGGGTAAGATTTGTGTTAGGTTACAAGTGCATAGACAGTTAGTCAACAATCTAAATGGTGGTGTGTTGCATTCCAGAGGGTCGTCCAGTGTACATTCTTAGGCTGGGATGTATGGATGTAAAAGGCCTGCTGAAGGCTGTGGGAGAAGATGGATTTCTCAAACATGTAAGTACAGGACCTTGCAAACTGTCTTTATATGTCATTACAGAGCTCTAGCTGGGTTGTTGTCGCTATTTCTGTCTTGTCATCAGTTATACATGTACCTGTACAGCAGGAGATTTGTGGGTAGTCATACAAGTAGCAATGCCTGTGTGCAATCTCAAAGTGCTTAATAAGTAAATCAACTGTGTTTCATGCATTTTGTAGCTCCAAACAATTTGAGACATTTTATAATTATAGTTTGTGTGCTAATCGCCCTTACTGTTCCTGTAGTCTGAGACTGAATTATGACGGATGCAGCTAAACAAGGTCGGACCGAAAGCATGTAAAGGTGCTTTAAGCAGCCACTGTATGGTTCATGTCTGATCGCAGAGCATACACCACAACTAGTTGAAATAAACTGGGAGTTGATTTTACAGAGGGAGGAAAACTGGAGTGCCCAGAGAAAAACCCTTGGAGTCAGATTGAGATCAGCTAAACTCAACCCATATCTGAACCTAGGATTTGAACCCAGGATGGGAGGCCCAAATGAGGACCACTACACCAACCTAATTCCCCAAATTTACTCTCATTTGTAAAATAAATTGGGATGAATGGAGGCTCTTGGCCAATGACCCACCCACCCCTCTCCTAAACCTAACTCTAAACCTAACCCCCACCTTGACTGTAATGCTAACCTAAGGGAGGGGTAGGTGAGTAGTTGGGTAGTTGTCCAGAAACCTCCAATTATATATTTTTTTCACTGGAAAGTAAAATTCATATCTTCATGTCGTCAAGTAATATCCTTAATATATTTGCTGGTATTCATGCATTTGTGCTTATCTTCTTGAGGTTCTATTAGAAAAATTTACTGTAAGTTCTGATTTTGCTGTATTCTCTCTACAGGTTTTGTGTATCAATGAAGAAGGTCTGCGAAGAACAGAGGAATTAACAAAGACAACTGGTAAACCTGTGAGGTATATATTGATTGGTTCATTTTGATCACTGAATGTCTATAAACTATCTTGGCTTTTTGTTGAATCCAGCCTTTTGGTTTTATTATTTTGGAGACGTAAATAAATATACACCAGTGCTGCAACTGAAACTACCATCTGCTATGTAGTGTGAGTTTCAAGATAATTATATAATGTAAAAGCGATGAGTGCTGTAAGGCATTTTAAGAATGGGTTTCTGAGTCCTACCTCCATTCAAAACATGAGCTGTCACTGATCTAGTACTGCTTATTTCCACACATACATGTAAATGGATAATCTGACGAGTGTGTATTTTGCTCTCTACAGTTCATGGACGTGCATCTGTGATCTTGAAGGGTTGAGCATGAGGCACTTGTGGAGACCAGGTCAGCTTTAAAGTTTGGTGCTTGCTCTGAAAAGGCTTCAAGTTTAAGATATTAGAATTGACAGTTGCTCTCGACCTCTGAACATTACTGTACCATCTAAAACTAACATACCATTGTCACAGGCTCAAGGGTCACGGGTTACACTTTTGTGGAAGATAATTCAAAACAAATCGGTTCATTTTGGCGCACTGTTGTTCAAGAGTGACTTATCGCTTCCTGTTCCTTGAATCTTTACCCATCTGGGGTCATGCTGTGTGACGTCTGCATGGTACCATGCTAACATCTCTGCACAAAAGGTTTGGCCATGTGACCACTCTACATAGAGGAAAACGAGATGGTTGCTGGCCAAACTCAGTGTGGTTTCTGACCATTCTAATCGTTACAAACTGATGTTGAGAACTATGTTACAATGACATGAAAAACAGAATATATACTGAAGCACACATTTGTATTTCAACCTGAAGACAAAATTTTTTGTTCTGCCATCTTGTTTTACTTTGAAAAAACACGGATCTAATTCATTTTTGTTCAGTGATGCATTGTCAAATGTAACCAATCAATCAGTGAGCGTTATTTGGATCACTTGGGAAAAGCTTTTCAATAGACAAACCATGTTATGTCCCCAATACAGGTGTAAAAGCTCTGTTGAAAGTGATTGACGTAGTTGAAGGAAACTACCCAGAGACAATGGGACGACTCTTGATTGTGCGTGCTCCCAGAATATTTGGTGTTCTCTGGACCCTCGTTAGCCCATTTATTGATGAGAACACCAGGAATAAGTTCCTTATCTATGGAGGCAATGACTACCAAGGCCCTGGTGGTCTTGCCGATTATATCCCTGCTGAGTATATTCCTAATTTTCTCGGCGGGCCGAGTGAGTGTGAGATCAAAGAAGGGAGAATGGTACCTAAGAGCTTGTACCGCTCAATTGAGTTCTCCAGCGAAGAGGAACATTCCCTGGGGAGCGATATATACCAGACGGCGCACGTCAGCAAAGGCTCTCCACTTGAGGTATTCTGGCTTAAGAATAGTAGTACTCGCAGACAGACGTGCGGGCTTACAACACTTTTTAAACAAACAATACTAATAAGTATTTGATTTTAGAATAAAGTTTAGAATATGAAAATTGTGTACATACTAGACTATAGGAAATTAAAGAGGAATCTGTTGAAAACCTTATACATTTTCGACAAAGAAGCATCTGTTGATGATTTAGCGTTTGAATCGTTCTGTATTGTAGAATGAATATACAATTTATACACAGTGTCCAGAACCCCTCCTTACGACTACCTCGTTATAACGACCACTTTTTTTTGGCCCTGCAAAATGGTCATGCATTTTCTTCTAAAAACACCACGTTAATGCGACCAACGACCACTTTTTTCAACCTGGTTAATACGACCACTCAAGCCAGATGTGCGAGCAGACATTGACAAGTGGCAATTGAGAATAACTCTTGAAAATATTGAAGATGTCTGTTACATGTCAAATTGTTGTTAAAATGTCCATTTAGTGAACACCATTTAATAAGTCAAAAGAAAGGAAAAGGACACTTGACAAACAATATCCGTCAATTACATGGTATCGGTATTTTCAAAAGAGTCACTGCACAATACTTGAAGTGTAAAAGGGATACATTCGAAACATGAAATGTGACCCTACCCCGGGCGTTAATACGACCACATTATTTTGGCCCGTTGTCGTATTAACGGGTTTCCACTGTACTTGTAATTGTTATAAATTCATATAAATATAGTTAGGTACCAAAGTATAATGATGATGATAATACTCTGAAGTTTTTAACTATTTTTTTTTACTTTTCAAAACTTAAATGGATTCGCAAAACGAGAACTGAAGGCTCAGATAAGCCATTCCAGATTTTTTCTGGCCAGTAGCGCTGTTGAATTAAGGGGAAATTTAGTAATTACTAATGATCTTAATTAATGATGAGATTTGCCATGTTCCTTGAAGGTGCTGGTAACCATTAAGGAGGCAGAGTCGGTCATTACCTGGGACTTTGATGTAATCCGAGGAGATCTTACCTTCACTGTGTTCAAACACAAGCGGCCCAAGGAGGCAAGTAGCGGTAGCCTGACCAGTATCGGGAGCAACAGCTCCATGTCACCTGGGGCCGGTATCATAGCCGGCGTGGATGCAGTGGTTGTGGAAAAACCGCGCCACTGTCTCGACGGTGAATCAATACAGGTAGGTTTTCAGACAGTTCCGTCTTTACGGCCATGATTGCCTCTGTAAATTTTTCATCGTGTCTTTGCACAAATAAGGCAGAAAAGGCCATTAGTGTTCGCTAGGCAAAATGGATAAACAACAAAAGACTAAAGTCGACTAAAAGACATCTTCATCTCGAATGGAAGACTTGTATAGTTTAAGTTCAAAATCTGATACACTCAGAAAAATGCTGAAAGACTTCTAGGTACATTTACCTTGTTTGTTTCACTAGTCAAACCCAGTTAGAAAATCAAAATCTTGCACAGTTGTTGTAGACATCAGGCTAGCGTGAGTGCACACTTGATTTTCACTCGGAACATTCATTTCGCAGCTTCACTTATTAAGTCAGAAAGGACGAGCAGTTTCTTATTAAGTGTGTTTACTAGTGGAACCACACAAAACGAAGTTTGGGATTGCGATATTACTTGAAATTAATTTTTCACGCATGAGATTTAGCAACTCTAGTTGCAAAATTTAATTAGTTTGCTGAAATGCCGCAAACCTTAGCTGCTGTTTTGAAAAAAAAACACCTGCCTTATAATTGACCTTTATTAAAACTTGTACTTTACGAGTGAATTTTGCGTTCTGCGCACTCGAGAAGTAATATATATATAGATATACGGAAATTATCTTCTCAAGCCAGTCACTCGCGAGTTATTCGACCCGTACGCTCGAGTGGTGGTAAAGTTACTCGTGAGTGGTACTGTATAGGCGAATTTCAGCTGGCGTCATTGTTGATATTTTGGCCATTAGCATAAGTTCGTCTTTCAACTTCAAGCAAAATGAACTTATAATTCGAATATATATCTTCCGAATTTATAGTGATTTCTATAACTGGAGGCAACTTTTCCCTCCAGTCATACAATATCAGTAATTTTCAACGTTTTCAAAGACACATTATTCCAAAAGTATTCAACATATGGGGATCAAATCTTTGTTAAGTACTAATTGTGGCATAATTTTTCGATTAATGGACACCATTTGTTTGAATCTTGAAGTTGGGTTTATGCTATATTATGCTAATGAGGCAAAATGCAAACAATGACGTCATAGTGAAACCCGCCTATAACAAAGACAGAATCTGTACTTTTCTAAATGCCACTTTAGCTGAGTTGTTTTAACTGATTCTTAGCCAGCCAGCACCGACCCCTGTGTAGCTTGACAACTGAGTGCTTCTCTCTTCTCATATAGGGGAATCTTTGCTGACGTAATTGTATACATTTTGCCTAATTAGCATAAATTTTACAATGGTACTGGTACAGTTAGCACTCACTGGAAATTTGAGCATAATTTGAGTAACGAGTCTTTGAAAAGGTCAAAATTTAAAGAGAATCTGTTTAATCTTTATGGATTGTGAAATTGTCAAACGTAATTATAAAAAATCTTGGGGTTGTGTGGTTAGGTTGTGTATTTGTCCAGCACTCATTTCTTGGAAAATCTTCAACATATCATACTCAAGTTTTCAATAAGAATAAGATCTTCCATGGTCTGTCGATTTGTGTAGTCGGTTTGTTTAGAGTTTTTCTATTTCATGCTGAGGCAAAATGCTTCTATTGTTAGTTGTTTTGTACGGGAACCCATGGTTTTTTTCCTAGATAGTAGATAAATGTCTATTTTTCTTTTACAACAGGGAACCCACGTATGTTCGATTCCTGGAGTGTACATTTTACAGTGGAAGTACAAACCTGGCGTGCCCTCGGGCCAGGCTCACTCACGATTACACAACAAAGTAAAGCTGATGTATTACTATGAAGTGTTGGCGTCCTCGGATTTCAGGTGTGTAGTTTAAATCGATAGTAATGGACTTCTGACAGTTGTCGACCTTAGATTCACTGTCTCCGTGGCAAACGTGATCTGTTTGCGAGAAATTCGAAGATCAGAGTTTCTGATTGCATTTTGTTATAAGTACAGATAAGCTCCGTAGTCGTGAGAATGGGCAGAGGAGCTTAATTCTAGCTTCTCCTAATCTTCACGTCCTCTCGGAGAGCGATGTTAGACCGTAGGTCTTTAGAAGTTTATGAGGCCTATTAATATCCCCGTCCATCTTAGCATGGTAAAAGCTATTTACTTAAATCGCAAATATTACCTTCAAATGAGACATCAAAGCTCTTCTTTAAGAAATTCCTCTTTTACAGAAGTTATTTTGCGTCGACAAAACCCAGCTAAAAAGTACCTTTTGGTATTTAATAGTTTTGTTATTCATTTACAAAATCAAACTGGTTTTAGGTATTGTTTTTTATTGACCCTTTCAGAGATAAGTCTTGAACCTTTTTATGGTGTTTCTAACGATAACTTCGTTTTTCTTCAGAGGTTCAATGTCAAGTCTGGAGTCGTGTCACAGCGGTTTTTCACAGCTCAGTGTCTCGACTGCAGCAAGCCGTACTTCCGGTAGCAGTGCATCGACAAACGCTTCCAGATAGCAATTAAAGCACGCTGCTCCCTCTGGGATGCAGCGGAGATAATTCTGTACACCCTGGGATGTCAAAAGGGTACAATGCACCCCTGGGTCTTCAGAAAAATATGGAGAAGTTCCCTGAGGTACAGCAACATAAATGAATAAGTTCTCCACGGAAGTACTTTTTTTAGTAATTAATCTGCACTTCCGAATGGAAATTCAGAAATTTCAAAGTATGATAAGTTATTCTGATTTTGCGGCTGCCAAATTTTGTGAATTTGATGTCTTAAGAATATTCTTGCTTTCAAATTTAAAGACTACCACTATTTTTTACTGAAAAATGACAAATTGCAGGACATGCTAATACAAATCTAATCAGTAATTGTCGAAAAATATAATGTACGGCTATTGGAGTGAATAAGTTTGTAGTACAAATTTGTTGGTTACGAGACAAGGCAAACTGCGAAAAGAGTTCTTTTTCATAAAACCTTGGCAATTTATTCAGTGAATACGTACTGTCGAGTACGAAGTGAAACGAATTCTTTTTTAACGTATGCATGTTAAATTCATAATTTTTGGTAGTCGCTGCTAACTGTAACACAATGAATCAATTTATTAAATGCACTCCTTAGGAGTAACGTTTTATAAAAACGAAATTGATCTTTCAAAGGGTCAGCAATGGGTCCGAATTTCTTGTGCTGCAGCGCAGTAGACCCCTAATGTTATGTGACGTTAGCTGTGATGTGCGAAATGGATTCTGGCTTTTCACCAACGTCTTAAGACAGCGGACGATGTGAACTTTGAACTTTGTTAATATAATGAGTAATTCTATAACAGAATAGGTGTTTTTCTTTTTTTTTGGGCGGGGGGTGGGGTTATCAGCTTGCCTTGACACCAAAGAGATCTCTGAAGCTTTCCTTCATAACTTCCGAAATGGAAGTAAAGTCCAGAATCTAAGAACTTTGACAAGATTATGTAGTACGAAATTTCAACGAGTTGGCTCGCGGCATTGTGGTGAAATTCGAATAACTTAACTTGACAACCTTTTTATCTTAAAATGAAATCATAAATTTTGTGAATTGTGGGCCGAGAATCCATTACAAGCCACACCGCGTCATTTAAATCTGTTAAATTTGGAGTAATGAATAATGTTGTGTTATCAACTTTGTTAGTTGGCTATTTTTGAGTCGCAGTTTGATTAAGCACTGCCCAGGAGGCGGGGTTTGTAACTTTCTTTCAGGGGTAAGTTTTATGAGTAATGTTTCGCCGTTCATCAGTGAAGGTGATGAAACACGGGTGAAACGGGTTTTAGACCGTAAATATGTAAATAACAAGTGCTTTCATATTTGCTGTGTTCTATAATCTAAATCCACTCAAACCTGAGCTTTAGGATAATCGTGGTTTGTAGCTAGTTAAATTATTATTGTCATGACAAGTTTCTCAAATTCTCGCTGTGACTTGTTTCGTGTTTCCCCATTTTGCTAATCTTTTTGGAGCTGCAAACGAAATATCTCACCTACCTTATTTGATCGACTGAGTTGCTTCAAAATAATAGTGACAAACGGTCATTTAAACAATGACCAAATATGTAAAGAAAATGTATTTTTATTACGTCATTATCAAGTTAGCCCTTTGGCCGCGTGAGGAACAGGGTGTTGGTTCAAAGCAACCTCGGTGATATACCGGTATGCGCTCGGGATAATCTGTACCACTAAAAAGAGCAGCAAAACAGCGTTCGAAACACAATATTCTTGGCATCAAAATAAGACCCAGCAAAAGTTTTAGAACTTGTATCATATCAGAAATAACATTTTCGCTTTTTATGAACCTTAACAGTCCTAAGGCCCGTGGTCTATTGCTATTAGGAATACCACCCAAATATGACGAAGCGCTTGTGTTATGAAGTTTTCCGAACATTATAGGCGGGTGTCTATTTCAATGGAGTAGACGGGACTGTTTTTCCGGGGTTTTGCTGAATCGAGAGTTTCTTTTAAAAGAACGGTTCCATAACACATAGTTTTGGGTAATAATATATGCTGATGGTTCTTATCTGGTGACTGACAAATTCCTTGCAAACTTTTTTGACCAAGCTGAACAAGATCAGCAATTCCGATATTCCAACCCAGTCCCTCTCGACGGCTTTTCCCATAATCCACAATGTTTTAAGTATAACATGGCACCAGTCATATAAGTGTATTAAGCCTGGCTCACTCTTGTGAGATAAGCACAAGCACAAGCTCGAAGGCATACTACCGGTAAGTGTGCGACGAGATAAACAAATTCACAATGGTGTTCCTTGGTCTGTTAATATCTTATGCTTGCGCCTATGCTTGTCTCACAAATGTCAACATGATTTCGATCTCGTATTTGTCAGAAACACGGCTTCCAGTAATTTGAACGTGGTGTTACCTTCACAAGTGCAAACGTTGCGATAAAAATTTTTATTTATCCGTCCTGTCTGTTCACTAGTCTCCCAACTTTTATACAGTGCGAAAGAAATCTTCCAAACGTTGAATTAATGTAAGATTTATATATAAGTTCTTTAATTTTGCAACTTAAAAAGTACTTTTCGTTAAACAGGAAGTTCCGCTATACAGTGTGCTGGCCAAGTCATTCACAACTTTAGTTGACACTTGGCCTTTGTGAAGTGAACACCTGCGATTCTCTGCTTCATTCCTATTTACTTGTTGCTTACAGCATGAAATTCAAAATCAAATTCTTCGGTTGCACATGACGTCACTAGCGGCCACATTGGTTGACCTTAACAAAATAATCCTTGTTTACTTCTGTTGTTTGTTCAACCAACATGGTCGCGACATCTTTGTTCCCTCAATCTCCAGGGATTGATTGCAACCGAAGAATATCTGCAGTGATTGTAAAATAATGAACTAAGAGCTATCAAGATTGCCTGAGGTTACAAAACACTGCCAGTAATTTCCAACTTAATTATTTCTTGTATTCGCAAACTCTAGACTGAAAAAATTAACGTTTAAATTAACTTATATAAGCACCATGTTTGCCGTGGTTGTAAATTTTGAATTTCGAAGTGCGAGAAGAGGAGGGGTTTCACAACAGCCTTTTCTAGTGGAATTTCGTGTTTAAAGATGGTAGAACGAATTTTTAGTATATATTGTTTATAATGGTCAGAGAGTACCTATTGTTTTATAGGAATGGTGCGCATAGGGCAAGTTTCTCTGAATGTTGATATACTTAGCCGTTTAAGACTTTTCAGAATAACGACTTTGTTGACGACTTGGCGTTTTAGTGATGTGTATTGGCTAAAGAAGCAACAAACGTTGCAGTAGTTCATGTTTGTGATTGGTCGATAGCATGTTTACGTCACAAGAGAAATGCTTTCAGAAGTTTCATTGGCCAAAAGTAGAGCTATATGTAAACGTGCCGAAAACGTAATGCAAATGCTGTATCGACAAGGACGAGAAACTGCCCTTTGTTCCCGGTTTTCATTGCGTGTGTTCTTGCATAAGGTACAAGAGTTACAGCTTTTTATGAGTAACAGCGTATTGAGTTGGGGGAGGGGGGGGGGGGGGGGGCACGATATTTTAAGTTAATTTTTGGATTGGAAAAGCTGTCTTCTGAGCTTTGTTCTTATTTCTTGTCTATGTAATTTCTTGTATTGTTCTACGTATAATTGCGTTTGTATTTTTCCTCCCTTTCCTAATTAATTTGTGGTTTTAGAAGATTTCTGTGGAGCAATACAGTAGGAAAAAAGTCCAAAATATTTCTTCTCTTCTGAAAGTAGTCCGTTGATTATTTATTCTGAAAACGGTCAGAAAATACTATGGTGACACTTTGGTGTGACTTGTTATTATCGAACATTTTTTTAATTGTAGGATTATATTAATTTGTAATAAAGTATAAATGAATAAATTAAATGAGGTAGTAAAACAGTTTTTGAGTGAATTGAACGTCCACTGTAGCACAGTTAATAGAACAAACTGGTTATGAAACTCGGTTAGTTCTTTGTTATATGTTTTTGTTCTCTATCTCTTGTTTGTCAGCCTTGACCCTGCACAAACACAAAGGTATTAAAATGCAAATGACAACTAGGTGGAAACATTTGGGTTCACACGTAAAACAAAACAATGTGCAGGGTCACGATTTGTTCAACATAAAACAAAGCAGCTTTACACACTCCTTTTGAAGTTTGTTGAGCTTCACAACCAGTTAGTTCTATCAACTATGATTGTAGTAAACTCGACTTGCCTTCCGTCGTAGTTTTTATTCGATGTGATGAAGCTATTGACTACGTGAATTGACTAAAAAGTGGTGTTAAGTTTCTACGGGGTACGCATAGGTATTGCTTTGCGTTGGCTCGGCGTTTTATCCCAAATTTCAAGTTGTATTTCAATACGTAATCGATCAAAACTTGTATCTGAAATTGATATCAGTGAACGAAAACCCGTTTTGATTTTAACAGTTGAATTGTTTTTCAAAACTAACAAAATTGCAGTTTATATTGAAATTCAAAATAACAATTTCGCTTCAAGTTTTAAAATACAGTACAACACGTGTTAGACTTTAGACAGAAAATGTATAAAATTTATGCATATTCTCACAACAGACATTAAAATCCCTAATTTAAAAAACTAAATAACAAAAAAGCAGCATAGCAGAATAACAAAAATAAACAGGTATCACACATAAAGGGGGAAAAAGGTGATGAAGAAAAAAAGGAAGTAGAGAAATAGAAGAAGTTTGAATTTCATCGGCTTCGTTTGAGTAGTTGGTTCTGTTCATCTTTCTCACTGAACATATTGGTATTCAAGCCTTTCATGGCTTGGGGCTCTTTCATGGCTGACTCAATGCATTTTCTCTTTCTCAGAAGTTAAACTTTTTATGTATTTATCTGAATGATTTCAAAAGAAAACCTCATAGTTCACTAAAAAGGCAGTAATCGATCACTTCAGCCAAAGTTTTAAGCATACTCTAAAACAGTTGATATATTTGTGTTCCAGCCCGGAACATAAATATTGATATCTACAATCCAACTTAATCGCCACCTAAAACAAACAAATCCGAAGTATTTGTCTTTTGAAAAACTTAGAAGGGTATCTGAAGAGTGCCTGTTTAGAAATATTTTAGCTTGAAACAGGTTTTTGGTCAATAAATTCTTGAGCATGCGCAAAGCCGTAAAATAGCTACTTTAAGCCCAAAGAAAATTGATGCCATATATGGGTTGCCACTACTCTGGGATTTTCCTACTCTTTTCGAGAAGTCTCTTGGTTCTTTTGTGTTCCCCGATAGAAAGTAGAGAGATAAGACCGACGTTCTGTGCACGGACGGTGTGGAGAAAGATGGTCGCCCAAACTTCAACTCTCGACCTGGCCGGGGATTGAACCCGGAGACTCCTGGTTTGCACAATTGCAGTCAGAAATTTTACCATCACTATCCTCGCATTTGGAAAAGCTAGAAAAGAATTTAGAAAACTGAACGAAATATGGAAGTCACCAACTTGTTCCACCAAAACCAAGGTGCATTTGTACAACGCATTAGTCAAATCATGGCTGCGAAACATGGAAAGCGAATGAAGGAGATGCAAGAAAGCTCGACACACTTCAATTCACGTGTATGAGAGATTATTGAAGATAAAATGGTCTTATGTTATATCAGACGTAGATGTAATGAAGAAAACACAGACAAAATGTATAAGTGAAGAAGTACAGACCAGGCGATGGAAATAGTTGGGACATATTCTACGTATGGACAGGAATAAGCACTGCGTGACGGGCCTGAAGGCAAAGAAAAAGGTGTTGGCGGACAACAATGTCGGTGGCGTCGAACAGTAGATAGAGAGAGAAAGAGAGAGAGAAAGAGAGAGAGAGAGAGAGAGAGAGAGAGAGAGAGAGAGAGAGAGAGAGAGAGAGAGAGAGAG
>JANRMR010222358.1:6557-17543 GCA_025434825.1 Bergia sp. 'catenularis'
TCATACAACATTTTATATTCATTTGATGTTGCAATAAAAAAATAGAAGTTGATAAAGTTACTGGTAGTTGAAGGGTTATGCCTACAGCTTAAAAATCCAAAAGTCCCAGGCAGTGCTGTTGTGGCTGGTCTGAGGCCTGAAACATTACTGGCATTTTAACAAACTTTCCATATTTCTTTGATTACACAACGTTGGCAGTGTTGAACATATTGATCCGAGCTGTTCGAAACCCTTTTTTTTAAGCCTTCATATCTTCATTACCAGAGATCATTTTGCAAGTAATAAAGACTAAAGTTCAGATTGAAGTTGGCAAAAGACATTCTCTAATGCCCAGAAATTAGAATGAGATTTAATTGTCTCTACCAAAAGTGGCACTGTGCTGTTTGAAGTCTGTAACCTCCCTTCTGAATTTCCACATTTCAGTTCTGTTAAAGCACACGAGAAGAGAGAAGGAGGAGGGTCATACAACTGGGGAAGTGCTACAGAGACTGGGTAGGCTTGCTTCACTCTTCATGTGTGTGAATTATAGTAACAAGACCAGATAAAAATTCTTGTAGTATAGTTACTGGGGTAGATAGGTACAAAGGTTTCTTTCATGGAGTTGTGTGTGTGTTTGTTTCGAACTACTGGACTGTTAAAATTGTAGATCTAAAGGGCTTGAATCATTTTCAACAACTCCTTGTCCTCTGCTTCCTAATGCTATATTGTTTTTTCAATCGGTATACATGACCAGAGCTCAACACCTGGAAAGTTCTGGAATTCCAATCTTTCATAATGCAAGCTTGGAAAATGAAAGTTGGTCATGAAAAGTTATGTGTGTGAAGGAAGTAAAATTAATTTGTGAAATCATGGCAAAAAGTTTCATCATCTGTGTATATCAATTTTGGAACTTTAGGGTATGGAATTTAAATGTAAAACATATGTACAAACCCTGAATTGACAAATAATCCTTGTGTATATTTTTCTGCAGTGAAGAGGATAAGGAAGTGTTCACTCACTCTAATGAAGAGCCAGCAGCTGAATGGGCTGAAGCTTCTCCAGACCAAGATAAAGTTGAAAATGGAGAAAGGTCAGTAAAGATTGAATCGACCATAATTTTTAAGAAATCCAAAGAATTGAGTACTTTGCCACAGTTTGTATGGTCCTTCAATGAAAGTAGTTCTATTTTATTTTCCAATTTCAAGTAATTTAAAACTCTTAAGTTTAGACTTACAGGTATATCCTGTTGTGCTCTATTTGGCTTTTCTTACTCTACTAAAAGGAAAGGTTGACAGTGTGAAAAGCAGTTTTGAGTTTAAATATATTAAATAAATTACTGTTTTGTAGTTTTTCTGCCACATGCTTCATTGTAGTTTGTTCATTCAGACTGTGTCTTTGGCAGAAATGTCTTTGAAGCTTCTTGAATTCAGTGTTTGAAACTTGTTTGGCTGATAAATTTCAGATTGTATTCTGGCTTGGTTTTAACTAGGGTAGTTACATGTATATTAACTGGATTGTATTCTGGCTTGGTTTTAACTAGGGTAGTTACATGTATATTAACTGGATTTTTTTTAAAACAAAAATGTAGGCTGGCAATTCCTCTTAACTATCAAGATAATTTTCTGTTTACTGATAAAAGTATTTAACACTTTTTCATAAATTTCCAACATCCTGACAGGCTCCTGTGTAACCAAAACAGTATAATCTACTTTCAGTATAACAAGCTTTATAACATAACAAAACTAATTAACATGTTTGGAATGTTTTTCAATCACAATTGCAAGAGAAATTGAAAGGCTTTTATCTGGAATAATTTTCTACTAGTAAACAAGTTGGTGTATAATGGGTGTGGTGGAGGGTTGGGGCTATAACACATTATGTCTAACATTAATGCATCTTGTTTTAGACTAGCATATTGCTGCTGTTATGCAGCTGTTCTCTGGATTTTGCAGTATTGTATGCTCTTTAGATTTGGCACTTCTTAACAATGAACAGTATAATTTTAGGTCGTATTCTTAATTGATACTAGTTGGCTGAGATTCTTGTGTGTATTGCAGTTTGTACTGATTGGTTGTTGTGTGCTGTAGTGGTCAGGATGGAGAAGATAAAGAAGACGAGCATAAGGAGGAGGAGCACAAAGAGATGACCCTGGAAGAGTGGAAGGAGCTACAAGAAAAGTACCGCTCCAAACTGGAATACCAGACAAGAAAACCCGGAGAGGGAGAGAAGAAAGGACAGTGGAAGAACACAAGTGTGTTTAAGAAGGAACAGGACAATGACCCCCTCTTTATGCAGAAAAGGGTGAGAGTGTAGATTGCACAATAAGAGTTCAAAGTTCACATGAAATCTTCAATAAAAACAAAATGTGTCGTTCTAAGTACCTCTCATCTGGTACTTTGTGACAGTTCAAATGACGTCTTGCCACAATCACTGTTGATGTCACTCGCTGTTGTTTTTGATACATAGCTTTGTTGCTCGAGTGAGCAAAATGTGAAAAACAATAGCAACTGGAATGCAGTCTTCTGCGAATTGAAGACTTTGTGACAGTCTTTTTTGCTAAATGAAGACCAGCTGTCATTTTGTGCAAAATGTCATATGATCTACAGCTTTTGATCTCGAATGTATGCTCATATATTTTTCATTTCAAAAATAATTCATCCTAATTATTCTTAAAGGGTGATTTTGTTTAGTATATGATAAGCAATGTAATGCTGCATGAATTCATGAGATATGGATTAAAGCTGAATTGCGTACTAAATTCTGCATTGTAATGAATGATACTTAATGCAAGCCTTGATGCAGCTTTTTTGTCTGTACACAATTGTTCAACCAGTCAGTTTTTAACTGCATCACTGAAAATTTGTCCCCACAGCAAAAACTGCTCGGACTATTGTCAAAGGTGGACAACAGTTTGTAATTCATCATTTTTCTTGACATTTTCATTTTTTCAGACCTGTCATGGACTTTCTAAAGTAAAGTGATGGAAAATCATGGAAATTGAAAATAATATAATTTAGACTTAATATAAATTATGCACTTTTAAAGGCAAAATAGATTAACTCTTGAATTTATTTTAAAACAATCAGGTGTATGAGGAGAAAATCAAGACCTCTGGTCGAGTGAAGCACACAATTGATGTTGACTATCACATTGCTGCTTCTGATAAAGGAAGTGGTGGTGGCCGAGGTCGTGGAGGGCGTGGTCGGGGTGGTGGTCGAGGAAGAGGTGGTAGGGGAGGTTTTGGTGGCAGGGGTGGTCGCGGTGGAGGATTTGGAGGCCACCAAGACAGCAGTAGTAGTGAGCCCCGCTTTGATTTGAATGCTGCCGAGGAGTTCCCCACCTTGGGCAATCTGTAATATACAAATAACTGGAGGATCAAGTGAAAGACTTCTGAACTATGGTGTGCAGCACTGGCTTATTTAATTGCAAGGTGCATAGGAAAGCATTGTGGACTTTTGTACCAGCTGCAGGGCAAAACTTGAAGATGTTAACACAAACAGTGTTGAGTGAGATTGGGTAGAATTTCCCCAAGTAATCAAGAACATATTGACTGCTATCATAAACACAAGGTCACCTAAATTGAACACTAATTTATATTTGAAGTGACAGCGAATTGGCATCACACTATATATTAGTATTTTAATAAGAGAGAATCTTGAAGTACAGACATGTATGGCATCCCCCTTCACTTTGACAAAGCATCGTATCTGTTGAAGGAAATTATATAAAAAACATCCAGTTCTGAAAACTGTGCTGTATAGTACATAAACATTAGGGCTGGGACGGAGGCTAGAAAAAACCTTTGAAGGTTCATTGGGGTTTTTGAATGAATCTTTTGAACCTTTGTTTCAGGGAGTACTTAATAAAACATGCTCAATCTCAGGCTCCAACATATGAAAAAACAATTACTATGTGCCACTGCATGATCACCCAACGTATTCACCCAGCACTATGCAGTGGAGTCTGAGACACAAAAGAAAAATTTCAGATTCAAAGAATGTTATTTTGTATTAGTCAAGGAAAATGAACTGGATCTGATAACTTGAAACTGCCAGGTTTAAAGTCAAGTTTCTCAGAAATTAGGGCAGTTTTGTCAAAATATTCCGTTTTGTATAAATTTAAAACCACTGACCAAAGAAACAAAGGTTTGAATGTTGACAAAAACCTTTGAAGGCAACGTGAACAAATGAAGGTTCAAAGGTTCATCCCAGCCCTAATAAACATGTTTGGTGTTTGTTTAAACTAATCATTCCAGTGCTGATCAATGTTGAGAGGTTTTGTGTATGCGCTAATGGTGCAACTGGTTTATTGCCTTTTTTAAATCCATTCCTGTGAATAGATGTTCAGTGTTTGTTTCTGTACTCTTGTAACTCCAGAGATTGTGAAATATTCATTGTGAATGAAATCTTGTGTTGTTTTCTCAGCTACATAACTGTATGCTACACTTTTAAATTTGTTGTTGCATATTTTTCCTTTCATTCATTAAAATATCTTCTAAAAGAGTTTCATTGCAAACACTATCAGTCACAATTTCTAAAGTACGTCAAATTCATTTTAGCCATATGATTGACTATAATACTAAAAAAGAAAATGCACAATTGAATGCAATCTGTTTTCCATTGTGCATTAGAAAGCTACAAAAAGTGAAAGATTTTTTAATAGCCCATCTCAAAATTATACATTTATTGATGATTTTGTAGACATGGTTCATACACTTCCTGGAAAGTCCTGTAATTTTATTTTCTCCTGGAAAGTCCTGGAAAATCCTACAATTTTGTCAAAGTTCCTGAAAAACTCCTGGAAATGAGGCAAAATGAAAAATTCTCAATTGTGTTTTTGTTTTTGGCTGTTTTGGAAGTACATTTAATAATAGAAATAATTTGCAATAAGATTGACTGAAATTTCCGCAATGCTAAACAGTTCAAAAAGATTTATTGTTTATATTAAAGTCGTGAACCTCTAGTCATGTTGATATTTTCATTTGTACAGCAACATATACACTAGGTCATAGTTTTGCATTTTGTTTTTGTCCTGTTCCAATATCGGCAATTTTTAAAATAGTACACCTGGAAAACTCCAGGAAAATACCTTGCGGAACTCCTGGAAAGTCCTGAAATTTTATTTTCCAATAAGTGTATAAACCCTGTGTGGAACTACACATATAGTAACTTTGTCGAGGTGTGGTGTGAAAAATACAGGAATTATAGGAAAATTTGGTACCAAGTCTTGACATCAAGTCTTTATTTGCAAGAGAGGTACACATTGTGTTGCCTTCAATTATGACTTGTATGGTTTGAATGCTGTGATCAGTTTTAACAATTGTTTTGACAGGAATGGTTTAAACTAATTTTGCATAGAGAGCTTGGAAGTGTCAAATGTGCTTGTGAAAAATAATTCTGAACTGAATTCATAACTTTGTGTCTTCTTGTTGTTCTCAAAATTGATGATCAGGAGTTTTGGGCCATTAAAAATTTATGGTAAAATGGTTGTTAAAGTAATTGTTGTATCAGATAGAAATGGTAGTTTGGCCGAAAACAAATCATGAACACTAAAAAGATAAGCAAAAAAGGAAAACCAGAAAAACACCAATAAAAGTTTGAAGTCATTAAAAGAAGCCTCGGCGGTTAACTGCATTGTTCATTGCTTGTGTTGTCTGAAATATATTTAAATTAATTTTATTATATTACAGAGTAAAAAGTATCTACACTGAGATAGACAGACCATCTGAACCACCTGTTGCCCTTATTTATTTTGATGCCAAGGCTGTTTGGTTACTCATGTTTTCAATTGAGTAAAGTCATGAAAAAGTTCCAAAATGTTAGATTGCTAAACAAAAAGTAATAAAATAGAACGAATGCAAGCTGTATCTCATCTGACTTGGGCTAGCGGTGCCACAGTTTTCAGTGTCTCCTGACCTTTTTAATAGTCGACTTGCAGCAGTTTAAACAGTATTCCTCTGTCAGAAGGAAGAGCTTTTGGGTTCTAAAGCAGGGTCTGACTTGTAGCATGCATGAGCAGTTGCGAAAAAAATGAATCCCCCTTGCCGTTGAGGATGACAGTTTGGACTTCTGACTGGGGTAGTATAATGTTCTTAAAAATTCTTGGTATTTATGAGGGGAATCACACGATGCAATTGTGGAATCCAAAGTTGTTGCTCTCCCCACCCCCTTCCCCAACGTTATGAAGATATCAGATCAGATTTCTGAGGGCGTTGGCTTATTCTTTATTCTTTTTAAAATATATTGGTACTTCTGAGGGGAGCTACACGATGAAATTGCCAAATCCAACATTACTGCCTCCAGATAGGTTGGGTGGCCTCTTCTCACCCCCCCTTCCCACACACACACACACCACCACCATCACTACCGGGAGCGGATGCAGAAAAATTTATAGAAGGGAATGGGTGGGGGTACCCAAAATTCTGGAAAGGGGGACGAAAAGTGCTCCAAAAGAGGTGATTTTCAATGTTTTTCTTGTGAAATGTTTCCAATACTGTCGACGAAAGATAGGTGAGGGACTCCCCCATATTTACTCCTGACCACTGCATTCAATAACCGGTGTAGACCTGCAATTGAAATTGTCCGACAAACATCCCCGCCACTTTTATGTGGGAGCCCCCCTGAGATCGAAATACAGTACATTTTAGGTAAACTCAAGTGAATCCTTAAAAACGCGTTTCTGAAGTTTGGACAGGAAAAAGCGTGAGAATAGTGTAGCGATGCATGAGAGCGTGGGTAAGGACCACTTGCGCCTCACGTAAAATGCGTGATACTTTGACCGTCTATGAACTTCAGTAAATGATGGTTTGCCTCCGAGGTAAGTATGTTTGGTGTGTTTTGGTTGGGAGTTAACGATGAGAAACCATTAACATTAAAAATATTTAACTTCCATGCAATCAAATCTTGCAATTTCCTAACAATTTAGTGAAACAAACGTTTTCGGTCTATTAATTTCACCTACCGTATAAAAACGTATTTGACAGTACCAAAACATAAGTCAGAATTGCCAAGAGTCGACCAAACTTTTACTGTGATTTCTCAAATTGAAAAAACAAAAAGTAAAATGTTTTCTAAAGCCTGGTTTACATTTGTGAAATAAGAATAAGCACAGACACAGGAAAATCCCAGTGTGATTATGCATGAAATAAGCACAAGAAAAAGAAACATGTTCTATTTCTTTGTGCTTGTACTTATCCTTATTTCGTTTGTTTCTCCAGTGTGAACATCCGCGAAACAAGCAGCACCATTCCTCTACGAACACAGTCATCATTTCTGCGCGTGCGTATCCTTGTTTTTCTTGTGCTTATTTCACGTGTGTGAACAATCTAGTTAAACTCCCGGTTAAACTGCACAATAACCCGCAAATTTAACAATCTCCGCATAGCCGCCAAATACGGCTACGCTGGCAGTGAAAAGCAGAAGAGATCGAGCGGAGTTACATGTATGTAACGGAAGTGGCTACGTGTAGCTTCTTTCTTTAACTGTTTGTATGTCGCCCTTGAAACATTAACTTTCACTGCGTAGCTGCAGCCTAAATGAGCCAAGAGCAGCTCTATAACCCTCGTTAACAGTTTGTTTCATGTATTATATTGGAAGTCGGTTCATATTTATCGTTCTATTAATGATTCCAATTAAAAGTATCCCTCCCCCGCTCCCCCCTTTCCCTCCTCACTTACACACACATACACACACACAATAAAACAGTCTCGGTTCTACGCGTAGCCACAATTAGTGGCTACGCGAAGACGCAAAGACAGCTACATTTGCGGGGTATTCTGCAGTTGCTCCAACAATTTTTGCTTGTGCTTGTTCTTGTGCTTATTTAACAAGTGTGGCTTAATTACTCTCTCGTTGCAATCAGTCACTGGAGATTCACGTCCCATTTGTTAGTCCTTGCTCGACTATACATATCAAGATTCAAGAACAAGTTTAACAATTTTGTATACATATCAAGATCGACCACTGTGGCCTTGCGTCACAGGCAATCGCTCAATTGCAGTATGCTGCTTTTAATAGAAGCTTGCGCACAAAAAATGACACCTGAACGTGAAGAAAGCGGTGCTGATTTATTTATTTAATTAATTAGTTCAACGTTTATTTACATTCTATGGGGGTTCTTCTTATTTATCCGCAACATATATTGTGACTACCGTCAGCACTGAAGTTTTGATTTTAAAACAACCTCGGAATTTGCAGCTGGAACGGCAGTACGCTTAATGTCTGGGAAAACTATAGCCCGCTCCGCCGCAGGCAACTACAGTTGGTTTTACTGGCAACAGACACTGTGATTTGGAGGGGCCAAGGGAAGAGAGATAAACTCCCTCTCACTTCCTTCTCTACGCTCCCTTCCGCGCTTGTTTCCCTTTACTCACTCCCAGTTCCCTTTCTATCATTTTTACTCATTAACCCTCATTAGACGACATTCACCACTATATAATATTTTCGCTGTCCAAAAAGAATAAGAGTTACTGCAGAGGACTAAAGTTTAAGTCTTTGTTTAACTTGTATATCCATTATTTAACACGACAAAAATTTCATAAATGCTTTCAGCCTAATTATTTTTGTCAAACCATCAGTCAAGCGTCAAAAGCTTAAAATTACTTCAAACGATTTTTTGCTTCTTCAGCGTGTTTCAAATGTTCTGTTTTATACTTTGCAAGTTTACAAAGGCACTAACCCACCGAAACCCGACAATAAATGAAAAAAGGGAATTTTCCTGAAGATGATACAAAGCAAAGCCTTTCTATAAAACAGTGCGAACAATGTTTTAGGAATTAATTGTCCACTCATCAACATCCCACTGAAACCCGACAACAAATGAAAAAAAACCCGATTTTTAATGACGATGCTACTCTACAAAGTCGGACGAACAATTTTTCAGAAATATGAATCGTCCACTCATCAAGATTTTAAAGACTGAGATATTTTGATAGTCTTTTCCTGTAAAAGTCAGCATTGCCTTCATCTTGGCCAGAAACTGGAACTTCCGTTAAAGTGTTTATTTTTCATTCTGAAATTTCAAAACACAACCAGCACTTTAAGTGCACAGAAACTGTAACTTCAGTTAGAGTCTAAACTATAAAATATAACGACTTTGGCGGAAATTAAATCAATTTTTTTTATTATGTCAGAAACAGAAACTGCAGACAAAAAGCGCAACAGTATGTCGATGCATTTGAAGTTAGCGCAATACAAACTTGTACTTAATATATTTTCCTATCAAATCCTATTCGGCGAGAATTAAAGAAAGAACAATCATGAGACGGACTTGCCAAAAGATAAAATGAGCTAAACTATAAACAAGAAATCCGTAAAGCGTACTGAAAAGCTACAACAAGAAATAGAAAAGGGAAAAAACCCATACAGAAAATAAATAACGCTACACTGAAAACAAAAACACACAAAAACCTTACCAAACCAATTGACAGATGACCCAAGCCTTAAGGAACTCTAAACAAAGAGACAAAGTGAAGAATTACAGAAAACAATCGAAAAAAACAAATAAAACAGCAGACGAGTGAGAAAAAACTACCTAAACTGACTGAAAATTGCACAATCTGTCTTTCACTAACATTTTTCCTTGTCGACGAAAAGCTACACAGCAAATCAAACAACCGCAAAGGAAAACCCATTAGCCATCAACCAATGACACGGGGCAACAGGAAAACTCATGGTTATCAACCAATGACAGACGGCAAAATCTATGAAATGGAATTTATGGAATGAGCTCGAGGGGCACATTTCTTGAAGTGGAATTTAAAGAATGCAACCTGACCTTAGTAACAACGCTTTATGAAAACAGTCCTTATCCCGCTAAACTGAAAAAAAGTTTCAAAAAAAAGTCTTAGTGACCATTCATTTTGTTTGTCTTGAAGAGCAGATGTATTTGGTGATGATTTTACAAAATTCAAAAATTGATTTTTGAGAATGTGGTTAGACAATTAAGACATCAGTACAGAGGGGTCTTCGATGTCGGAGTCCTTCATACCATGATGTACATGGGGATGACCTTGGTCACCACTTGGGGGGGAACTGGTTGCTGGAGGACTGGGGCTGACCACAGGGTGACCACCAAGTGGGGGTACAATGGTAACTGGGACATCTGTATGGTGGACAGTGTAGTCACTCACACTCCCAAGGATGGTTCGCCTAACAGTACCAAGCCCTCGCGAACCCATCACAATTAGGTCAGCTTTCTCATTGTGTGCCACCTTACACAACACCTCGCCAGCACGGCCTACTTCCTTGTGCAACTTACACTTTGTCTATGGAGAAAAAAGAAACAGTAAAGCTGTTAAGGACTGGCTACTAAACCATCAGATTTATTAACTGATTGACAGAACAGTAACACAGAAGGACTCCTTACATTCTTCAGTGCAGAACACCTCTTCCCAAATGATTCCAAGAGCTTTCTGACATCATCATCACTTTTAACAGCCAAGCGCTGGTATTCCTCAAGATTTACCAAACCATCTGCAATTTCAAGAGAAAGTTCAAACCAAATCATTAAAGGAGTTAATTTGTTTAAATCTTGGGGGTACTCCCTATAGATGGAGATCAGGGGTGATATGTCATATTTCTAGGGGTTCAAAGTGGACATAGGGTATTTTAAATTAGGGGTTCACTTTTGCCAGAGTGAAGTATTAAAGAAGTATGTTATTATCTGGGGACTTGAGCTTGGTCTTAAATTTACTCTCGTAGTCTCCAAATTCTTGAATATTAAACTGTACTCTGTAACAGGACACAATTTAGATATTCACAGAAAAGTTTTTTGAACTCACAATTATGCTGACAGTTGACAACCAATGCTTGGCATTTTCTTCTATTTTTAGGACATTTTGAGGTTCTACAGGTATACTTTAGGGTAGTCAATTTATTAGGTGAGGTTTAAGGAATTTTTTCACTTTTTCCCTTGAGCACCCATCGACATTTAAGCTAGGGAGTAGCCCCCACCCCACCCCTCCCACCCATCCCTTGGAGTGTATTTATGATGTGAAGCCTTAATAAT
>JANRMR010222580.1:17022-27788 GCA_025434825.1 Bergia sp. 'catenularis'
GTTATGGGTTTGTTGATTCATAAAAAAGACGCAATGTTGTACATAGTAGTTGAACATAGTAGCAAGGTTTGAATTGGTTTAAATGTTTTTCTGCTGACTCGTATAACACGCAATACCAGGGCGAAACTATGAACCTTACCAAGCTCTATCTTAGGAATTAAAGACTATTAAATATATTGGTCAGGCATTATTTAGTTTATTTTACTAATTTAGCCCTGTCCTCTCTATGGATATAGAGCAATAGCTTGACTTATTTTTTGCACGATGTGAGTTCTCAGTGTTAATCGAAACCACTTTTTCAGTTTAATAAAGCGAAGAATCGAAGACAAAAATCTTGTCAAATTTGTCTAATGATTCCTATGAATTCTGAATTGTATTTTTGGTCAGTGAGTACCGACATTGCAGTGTGTGTATGTATCCGCTATGTTGGTCTTGAAGGGTACAGTTTGAAGAGCAATATGGCAAATATTGGTCAACGACAGTACTACTTACTTGTATGAAACTAAATACTGTTCACTATACGGGAGTGAGGACACATACAAGTTGTGACCAAGCGAAAATGTTAACAACAACCTATTGTCCACCATCGATATCTAAAAACCACCGCACGTTGGTTCAAAAGGTGAGCACGGAGGTCATAAGAAAAAAACCCAACTTACTTGGAATTGGTGATAGTAGAGCCACACTAGACCAGAGCTTTGGATTTGATCTGCTGCTTGTCACTGTGTTTTCTAGACTGTGGAAATGGCAATAAAAAAAGGAACTCGGTGTCAATAATATCAAATCAACGGAAGAAGGACATATTGCGTGTTTCCCGTTTGTACGAATTGACAGATACCAACGGGTGGTCAAATCAAATGGCTTGCTTGGGCCAAATAAGCTTAACCCATTTTATGTTTCGTTAAGACAATGATACTAACCAGGCTTTCATTCCCTCTGTTGCGTGGAGCTCGGCTAGATAAAAACATATAACAATTTTATTATGTGCAGTAACTTCGCGAAAAAAAGGTTGGAGGAGTTTTCCTTTATTTGTTATTAAAATCAAAAAGCGGTGACGAGCCAAAAGATGCCGACTCTTTCCCAAAGGCGGTGCTGTTTTAAACTGTTCAAAGAGCAAAAGTAATTGGGATTTTTTTCACAATACGAGTGAAATTTGCCGTCTTTAATTGGCCAAATAACTCTTTAGAAACCTCATCGATAACATTAACATTACGCTAAATTCTTTGATTAACAAACATACGGTTCATTCAGATTTTGGTTTTTCCTGAAAAATCGTTTGTTGTCGTGTTCGAATCGATAACTGTCGTACTCAGCTGTCGTTCATGTTTAAAGGTCTCAGTTCGTAAGTTTTTAATCTGGGATATTACTATCTGTATCCCCAACATGCTGGTTTATTTTCTACTAGGAAGTATTTAGCTCAGCCTTTGTGAAGTCAACTATAGCCTCGTGTCACACAATAACGATTAGTTTTTCACCGACTCTCCTCTAAAGCCAAAGGATTCCGACTTTCGGCTAAATAAAGTAATTAAATGAAGTCAACACGATCTTTGTCGCGTGGTTTCAGTCTTAATATCGCCAACACACACAGCTTAAAGTTTGTGAATAATTTATCAAATTCTAGCCTTAATGAACAGTATATTCAACATGAGCGGAATATTTGCACACTTGCTATTAGGCTTGTTACATACTCTATCTAAATATTTTGCAATCTGAAGAATTTTCGTCAAGAAACAGCCATTTTTAACTTGTCAAAGCGGAATGTTCATTCAGATTTTTTACAACTAAGGTGTAAAATTAATTGAGTTGTAAAATTTAATAATTTAGTAAAGGTGGAATAAATTATTACCTTAAAACCATTTAACTATTCATTGGATTCTTACTTACCGCCGTTTGAAATTCTTAATTCTCTAAAATAAACAAATCTTATCTTTCTCTGGATCTGTTTTATTAAACCTAACACTGTGGCACACGCTCTTCAACTATGAAATCATAACAAACACAACGATCTAAGAATAGAGTATTTTTATTTCTTGATAACCACTTCAAAAAAGATTGCCCTAAACTCTGCAAAAGTTCGCACAGACGCGAGAACGAGGCCGATTGGGCGTTTTGTTATCGACCGCCAGATCTAATAACATGGGGCAAGACAAAAGATTCTTTTGGTCTTTGTTAAAAATCACGCTACCACAAAGTTTTCTGGTCACGATTAGACTAAAATCGGCAGTTGTTTTAAATATTTTATTCTTTTGATAGTTGGAGCTGCTTAATTGGTTTAATGACTCAGTTCAGTCTGTTGAGTGTTGTACCTCTGGCCCACAGCGAGTAGCTCAGTTTTCAGTATTGATTCAGAAAAGCTGAAATGAGAGATGAGAGACAGAATGATTGCAAAACCGCAATCACACGATCAGACAATAATCAGCAATTAATAAGAATCAAAATCTTGCCTATCAATTAGTCCAAACTAATCTTAGCTGTGTTCTGTCATCAGGATAAATTTTCATAAACGGATCAGCATTTCTAATCCCTGTTAGCAATAATTACACTTGCATTCAGTTTATCATCTAAACATTTCTCCCCAAGAAATCACATTCACTTTGGAAATCTTAAACAATTAGGACAAAAGAAACTCCGAATATATTATGTCGTGTTTGTACGTGCAGTTATCTCATCTCACTTTTCATTTCCCTTGCATATGTCTCAGGCAAATACACTTGAAACTGTCAAATATAGGTGCTATTTTTGCGCAGCAAAAGTATTGTGTTAATCGAAAAAGGCGTGATGACCCAGGTACACGTACATAACTGCACAGTTTCACCAGCTCATGTTTTTCACACTTTAATGGTAAATAAATTCAGGATATTTAAAATAGTTTGTTTCCTGACAGGTTGGGAAAAAGATGATGAATGCTTAAGGAATGCGACAACCGCTTTACGCGTAATTCAAAGCTCATTCAAATCTAAACAAAGGTCAGAGTAAGATCTATTTTAAAAACGCCATGGATACGTGTTCTATATATAACATTTATCATACCATAACCTTGCAGAAGACAAACATATTCTGATGTAACAATATTCGTAAACAGTCTTTTAAGCCAAAATATTCACGGCATTTGTGTAGAAGCTTACTCAATTCAATTGCATTGTCAGTGTCACCTTTAAAAAGTTTTCTCAAACCTCTAATAATTTTGTTGGCGAAGAATGTGATATGGAAAGCCTAGGTTATTTGATGTATGCTTGACATTCACTGTCCAGAATACCGGAAAACCAATGAAGAAGATTGAGATGAGAGATTGTGATGACTTGTCGATTCCAAGATATCAGATTATTTGTACTGAAGTCGATAAGCCCCACATGAAAATGGGTTTATGATTACCAGCCTATTAGCTGCTAGTGATAGGGATATAAGGGATTCCCCGAGCCCGTACTGAAATGAGAAAGGTGAGGGAGGGGGAGGGGGGAGGGGAGCTGAAGGGTAGGAAACTGCTGCTGTACTTTCTCTAGCAACAGACATTGTTTTGTGTGAGATAGGAATTCCAAGAGCAGGAAGAAAAGTCCTGGAAAGAATTCGGCCGCTGTCTGAAAGGCTAATTGATTAAGAGTTCAGACATTCGTACGTGTTGTAATTTAAGATAAATAGACAGCTAGACAGACATACGGTTCCAAACCAATCAGACAAAACCAAGGAAACTAAACCCATCAAGAACTGGTAAGGGTGATATAGTGCCAGATGCACGTGCTTTGCAAGGTCAGATGTGTATACACCGGGGTGTGTGTGCATACTGGGTGCCTTTCATATACATGATTACTTGAGATAAACAAACAGCTGGGCAGATACAGCTCCACTGGCTGGAACCTATGCGGTCTAAACCTGTTGAGAGCTGATAGAGGTGTTCAGTGCTGGATGCGTGCGATTTGTATGAATAGATGTGCATATCTCTGGGTGTGTGTCTGTGTGTGTGTCTGTGTCTGTGTGTATGTTACAGTGTGTTTCTTGTGGTTACATTCCTCACTGGCATTGTGTATGTCAGGAAAGCAGCTTTTGTAGCTATACTGTTTTAGAACTCGATGTTAGTTAAGTCTTTTGCTCCAACAAGTTGGTTACCGATACTGGTTACTCATCAGTACCCAAACACTGTATGATCGTTCTCACATGTGTTGATGTAGCAAAGAATGGACTTGTGTCGCACCTACATGTGCAGCAACAGCAACCGCAGCTTTATTTGTACCATTTCATATTCACATAGATTGATAAATAAGAAAAGAGGAATAATTGGGGTACAGCTTTAAAGACCACCTTCTAGCTTGGTAAAAAGCTTTAGCTAGTCTTCGCACCAGTCCATAGATTATGTTTAGGTTTGACAATGATCTAACATAAAATACTATCAACGTTTGTACCACTGAAAAGTATTTAAACTCGAGGAGTTTTCAAGGACTTTTCGGGACATAAAAGTAATTTCCAGCACTGTCTTAAGGACTCAAAAGCAGTAAAAAATATTTTATGCTACTGAGGAAATGTTTGTAATTCTTTTTGAGAATTACTTTCAAACACATGCAAGGCACCACTTGAGTTTGGCACAAGCCATGTTTACTCCACAAACCCCTAACCACACAATTCCAGGATTAAATGGATTAAAGGTAATTTTAAAGGAGTTTCCAGGATCCTGGAAGGAAAAATTGACTTAAGGAGTTTTACAGGATTTTTGGGATTACTGCCACACAACATAGTAACAACACGGGAACCTTTTTCATATGACCATCAGCTTCCATATAACCTGAAAAAGGGCAAAAATCTGCCCTGTGATACGATACAGCTCTCGCTCAGTACCAAGAATGTTCAATATAGGGTTATCGTGCCAAGACAAAATCGACAAAATACAACTGAAAATAATGAGCTTAAGACTAACCAAATCTATTGCTTCCAACAAACTGGTAAAAATAGTTTTTTTTTTTAACGAAATATAAAACACCGGGCAATTTAATTTGAATCCAAGTTTACAAAAACTTGCGAGTTGGAGACTTCCTTACTTGCTACATGCTTTCAGTGATGTGTAAAGCAGTTTTTTTTCTTTCATCAATTTACCAGTGATGCCAATGAAATAGGTTAAGCAAAATGAAACAAATTAAGCATTAATTTTTCCATCAGATTACGAAATGTGTATATGATAGTATATTAGCATTATAAACTGTATTTACGTATTTATACTTCAGTTTCTCAGTATTGAAATAACGCTGAGGTTTTTTTATATTTTCAAATTACAAACTTATTGTTACTGTGTGTTGAGAACAAGCAGAAATATAGCAATCGTCGAGTTTCCCCCTAAGTTAATTGATAGCTCACAGACAAAACTTGACTGACAAGGTTGTCCCGTAAAATGCTGAAGATTACGCGAAGAGAGAAAATTTCAAATGTTTTTGCCTTTTTCTTTTTGTTTCAGTCTATTCAGTATCGCGTCTCTATTATTTTCTGCTTTTAACTTTGGTTTTTGTTTTTCCTTTTCTTTCTTATATTTATCGAGTTGTATTTTCGCTCTTTCCTCCAGTGTGTTCAACTCAGCTGTTCTTTTTAGCTGAAATCCGTACATTTAAGTGCTTAATTTATATCATTTTTTATAAGAAATGCTACTTATAACGACTAAAACTGTAGACTCTAGCCGAAAATGTTTAATACTGACAACTTTTGTATGAACGGTTGCTTATTGTCTTGCACAGCTGTACTACTACTACAAATACAACTACAATAATAATAGTAATAGTAATAATAATAATAATAATAAAAATAACAATAATAATAATAAAGATAATAGCAACAGTAAGAATTAATGCAATGTTCATGCGCAAGACATTGGGTAATACTTAAGATAAAAAATGTTTTGATGCAGAAAAAAGTAAAGTAACTCAAGCAATTTTTTGCTTAGCCAGTTGTAACTAGTTGTTTCTGTTTTATTCTTTATTGTTATTTTTTTGTCTCGTTTTTTCGGTACTGATTAGCATCACTTCAGTATCACAAACTGTGCCGCACTGCAGGAAAAAACTTCTACAAACAATAAACTGTTTCAGACACTCCACGTTCTACACACAAACTGTACTGATACAATCTTAAGCTCAAGTCCAACGAGAATAAGTTTCAGTAAGAGATGAAACTCTTATTCTTGGTTGATTAGCAACCCTCGTAACTGACTTTCATCGACTCTCACCGACAACAACTAGGTACTGACAATTTTCATGTTCATAGTTTGTCCAGGGAACCAATATTTTTCGTTAATTCCATAAAATTAAATCCTTAAAATCCAACTCGTAAAAACAAACATCGAAGGAAGCAAATTTGCAAGTTCCAGGTCCCGAGTTCCTAAAATACGTTTAACAATTTTCATTGACCTCCACTTCTTTTGATTGCTAAAATTATTTGGAATAGCGACCAACTTTTCAGGAAATATAACTAGACGACAACTGACACTCAAACCACATTTTTAAAAAAGGAGAACTTTTCCCATTGGCGACCGTTTTTTCTTCACTCGCTTCATTTAAATCCCAAATCTATTGACAACTTTTAATGTTTTTAGTCGTTCTATCTAGCGGTAAAACAAGCTATGACAGACAGCCTTCGTCAGAGCTCACTTAGAACAATTAATTCTAAGGGCATCACTCACAGGCCAACTTTTGAGAACAATTCTGGTTGGGACTTTCGTACAGATAGCCAGAAATTAAGGACATAGGTTGGCCCGGCCGTTGAAAAAAGGAGTACTTAGCAGCCGTTTCTCTCACGCGCTCCCATCTGCTTTGGCAACATCTTCAAATGATGAAGATATTTTTTCGTATATTTTTTGAGGTATGCAACTCGCTTCTACTCTCACCTTTGTTTAACAGCGCGCGCGTGAGATTTGAACAAACCCTTACGCCTCCACAGTCGTCCAGCTCTTATGTATGAACTGACAACAAAAGTCAAAACGTTTTTTCTACTGTTTGAGATTCACAGGCGAGAAAATATGTTCAAGAACTAACCTGTTTTGCTTTCTTCGCTCAATACTGAAATGAAACATATTGTCCAGTTGCTATTCAGTTTCAAATACAAATCAAGTGACAGCTTCTCTACCTGGTTGGATTTGCGTGCCAGTGTACACAGCGTGCTTGGGCGCAACCTTCAAATGCAGTAGTGGGAGTAAATCCAATCTCACCGGTTGAATTATCTTTAATTCATTTATTCTATCCCATTTGAACAAGTGGTTTTATTTTAATAGTTTGATATGATAAGAATCCTTTGGAAGTTGTTATAACTCTCACAGTATTACTTGAAAATCAATATGCGAAAACCGGAGATTTGAAACCCATGTTCTCAACTTGTGTTTCCCATGTCATTGTTCCATCATTTTTGGTCGTTACTGATTTTCATATACTAAGTACTCTTCTCCTCGTAGCTCATGCCGTTTTCTTTTTCACTACTCAAGATTGAAAGGCCATAGCCATGCAAGTGCTTCTCAAAGTCAAGTCATCGAGAAGTCATTCAAGGCTAAATACGAGTTATATTACTTTATCAGCTTAAAATTAATCGAAATAACCATGTCATCCTGTTTATGGTAACTGAAGTGGCGCATTACAGTTGTGAGTTGAATTGTTTCAGTTCGACGAGTTGTGTTATTAGTTAATTGATAAGTATTTAAAACCGTGAGTTATTCGCGTGTAAGTTTCCTGTTGAACACAGACTTATAAGTAACGCGTATTTCTAAAATCCAGTTCACTGAGAACTAATTCCCCCCACAACATAAACTCACAACCAAATCAGAGAAAATATCGAAGTCTTTCTCTTGAAAATAGAATACTAATACCTGTACAAAATGACTCTATTCTGTAGGACTTCAATTCGGGTATACTTGCTAGAAATTCAATAAACTTTATTTTCAGGTAAAGAACGTTTCTAGCTGTGAAATAATCAATTATATAAACCGTCTAACTAGTCGCTATAAAATGCCCTTTGAATGGAAGAAAGATGTGGCGTGCCAGCCTATACAACAAAGATAGTCACTCCCATTAGATAAAAATACAAATATGAATCCGGTTAGGGTTTTTTGGCACTACGTTGTTTCGGGAACGTGCCAAGCTAAGACATGCTGCCTAAAAATGTGTCTGTCATGTGTCAGGAACTAACCCTAGTTGACAGATTTTTCACCTGTCGTCGGTTCAGGACGGAGATTTACAAATTCTGGAAAAAAGAACGAAATCCTTTCAACGTATGGTAAACTAATGGGCGATTAAAAATTTTTAAAAATAAACAACACTTTTAAAAAGAAAGTTAGAAGCATTTCTATCTTGCTTGGAGGGCACATTTACAATAAGATATATACATTTCCACGTTGTACCATAACGATCTAGCAGTTAACTTTTTATAGTTAAACTTTCATTATTAATTATGGATCTGTATATCGAGTCAGAGGGTGAAAATCTAATCGTTTGCCTTTGAAATAGTTTTATTCTTAACTTGTTACTAATGATTGCCGGTATTGCTGCTCTTTCAAAGTCGATGTTTCTTGTCCTCAGCTGATTTTCTTTGAACTTTTGAATTTGAGAATTAATTGATATTAAACACTTCTACTCGTCAAAATAAGCAAACTGAATAGGTGCTATTTGAGTTTTTGACAAATGGTTTTAGAATGTTCTTGGGGTTTTATTGCCAATCGCGTGCTAACGGCCGCAGTGTTTCCAGATGACTCACTTCCACTTGTTTGTCAAAAGCACCTGAAATTATTCCACGTATCTTTTTCACCACCGCATGAGTACATTTGGCAAACAAAAGATATTTGTCATCTATAATGGGCAATGTTCACCCATTTTGATGATGCAACAGTCTTTCGTAAGAGATTTTTGTTCTTTTAATCGAAAAATAGCTGAGTTACAAGAAAAGACTTTGAATTAATTTCTTATATTTACTTTACTTACAATTATAGAAAGGAAGCTTTCGCCGGCGCCCACGCAAGAAGCAAATTAAATGTCCTTCAATTGTTTCTACAATAAAAACTGCAATAGAAAACTTTACTTCAACAAGAACTGATCAAAGACTGCCCACAGAGACAACCGTTGCCCGAATTTATTGACAGCGCCAAACAGGAAGGAGACGAGATTGCTTAGGGCACGAAACACAGGCTGAGTTATTTGTTTTCATGTGGTATCCCATTTGAGCCGCGGCGCGGAGTGCTGATGGGGAAATGAGCACATCATACATAATTGCCAATCTTAGGGTCACGCACACTGAAACTTTACAGACTTTTCTTCCGGTCACTGGGCCAAGTTGAATGGCAAAACAGGGAGAGCACTCAAACCGCCGCCCAAAACGACACGGGACACTATACAAATCAGCCACTTTTTTCTGCTTGCAGGCGTGGCTAAAACTTGTTACAAAATATGCGGTTGTGATGTCAATGTTCTCTTTAACAAACGAGATAGCTTTATGGTCAACATACTATAAACATTACTGATTCAGTTTTTTAGTTGCTAAAGCAGAAAGTAGGTTTGTGCGAAGCACTACATTTTCCTGGTATATAAAATACTTGGTTTTCCTGGTATTTCGGTTAACTTTATTTGTCGATGCAAAACAAATATAATATCAGCGCTAATGTAAAGTATGTGCTTTGAATACCGAAATCTTTCGTCATTGCCAAAAATATCTGAAAAGTTTTTGTTATTCAACAAATCTTGCGAACCACACACAAGAATTCCTAGGGGGTGTTCGCTTCTATTATTAACTTGTAGTCGGTTCTTCCGAGTTCCGATGAATCAATTGAACTACACGAACTGAGCTGAGAAACAACAAAACAAGTTGGCGTGCCATCCGCTAACGAAAGGAAAACGCTTTTCCAATGAACACGATTTCAAAACAGCAATTTTCGTATATGATCTAATTGATTGAAGAGATAACAAACAAAACCTGAAAACTTCTGATGCTATTGAAAGGCACTTGATCTTTTGTTTAATTATCGATGGAAAAGCACAGATTTAAACGCTATTGTATATAGATAATCATGATTCACGATTCTGAGTATTTCAAAGTGGAAATGAAAGATCGAAGTTGATACCATTTTTGTCAAATTTTGTTTGCTTGTCTGCACTCGATCATTATCAACACAATTTAACTAGCTTTAGTATCCAGGTTAATAAACGATACTGTACAAACTATCACTTCATTTCGAGTAATGAACAAACTGATTTGGCTTTGTTTAGTAGGCTTATACTTATAGCAAGCAAGCTAGATTATCTTTGTAAATCAGTGAGCGCATTTCGTTAGGAAATTACATGCCATAATACAGACAAAAACAGAACAGTAAAGTATCTTTATTCAATACTTGCAGACAGGAAAAGTGCTTACTCATTGTGGCTTGAACAGAACAGCATTTACTGGCTCGCCGGATTTCCCGGCTAGCAGAGTGGGGTAATTATCAATTGGTCATCGGCTGTCGCGACAAACAAAACACACCCATCCTTTTCATGAACGTGCTTGGGCGTCCGAAATTTTCCCAAGAGTATAGACGAAAGAATCAACTGATTAAAAGTTTTGCGGAATATATCGCGGAACACTACAGCCTATGCGTGCAAGCTTGTCAACTTATAGTAAGTCTTTCAGGTAGAAATATTTGTCGAAAAAGCAGATTTTGTAGTCAGCTAATTCTACATAGACCATAGTATAATGAGAACTCAGAATAGAAATTCTCTGCCTGATGTAAAACCAAAACACAATGCATGTATTACAAGTTTATACATAACTTCATATGTGAAAAATAAGTA
>JANRMR010222581.1:3489-17521 GCA_025434825.1 Bergia sp. 'catenularis'
CAATAATGACAACAACGATAACACCAACAACAATTACAGCAATAATGACAACAACGATAACACCAACAACAATTACAATAACAATAACACAAGAATGAATAAAACCAAGTGGTAATTTCACTTCGTGTCGTGCAATTTTGGTCTGACAACATATCCATGACACAAACTGTACACTAGCTACTCGGTCTTGCAATTTTGTAATCACTCGTATGGATTCAGAGCAAACTGCACTCCACCTATTTCGATTACCTTTATTAATTGCTTTTCTTAATATTAAATACTTTCAAACATTTTTTCTATATGAGAAGATTTTACCAATTTTAAAAGTTTCAGTTCTAGTTTTACTTCCCAACATACGTGTCATAATTGTGCATAAAGGATTAACGAAACTGTTTCTTTTTGTTGAAATATGGTCCAATCTGCCAAGTCATACTTCTTGAAGGAGAACAAGGTCATAGATTTAATATATCCAATAATACAGTGCTAAGATGGTCACAGCAAGAGCATCCACTTTCCAAGAAGATCTGTTAAGTCTCTTTTTATAGATCCGCTACAGATTAACTGCATAGAATTGAAAACAAATATGTTGTGCAAATCTTTCAATTGCATAGTGAAGTAAGTAATCTATTTTAGGAGACACTTTTACAATTAGTGACAGTGCTATTGTTTTTGATCCTGCAAAGGGCAGTGGAATAAACCATTGAGGTACAAAGTACAAAGTATCAAAGGTTGTTACACAGTTCGTGTTTGCCACCAACTTGTGTCGTCGTTTCTGGTTTAATGCTTTGATACTTGCATTTAGATATTTGATCTTCGACTTAGAAACCATTCAATCGTTAGAAATTAACCAGACTTAAGAATGAACAGAAGCTGATATAAATAGATTGTTTTTCTTCAATGGATGCGATTTACTAATCTGCACAAATCTGCTGACCACTTCCAAGAAACGATTTCCCCAGAAATCAATGAAAAGACTTTGCTCTGTGTACTCTAGGACAACGACAAAAACGGAGTGTTAAATTCAAAAGAACATATTTTTATATATATAAAGTTTATTTCAGTTAAATTAAGAAATATTCCTGCCCTATGGATCTGAGTGTATTCTATATTGTTTTGGATTCACCAACGATATATATACCCCTAATTCTCGCTTCTCACTCAAGAAATGCTTCCATGGAGCATTGTTTTTGTTATTGCGCAGCAGGTGCGCTATCCCTTATTAAAGTTTCTTCTTGCTCGCTTCCTCAAGTTACTACTTCCCCTTACTAGTTTAAAATTGCTCAAGAAATGATCAGGTCTTGCAATTCTATTCCAAACTGTTGTCTTTGCGAAAAAGAAAACGCCATCTGCGCCATCAAAATCCTTGCGATATAAAAAGAATCCATACCGAATTTATAATGCAAGCTCGTGTGTAGGATAACAATCAATGCAAGTTTTATATAGTATGTATTTAATATCTAAACTTCGACCTGAGAGGAAGGCTGTTTTATAAAAACCTCTGCAAAGCAATGTATTAGCGTTATTACATTTTCAGTGTTGGAGCGCTCAACAAACTCTATCAGTAGCACAGTTTCTTCTGTTCTCCAGAGACATTTTTACTACGTGAAAACAAACAATAAATGCAAGGCACTAAGTTTAGTTGTCCACTGTAGTTATGAATAAATATCAAGATAAAGTTTTTACAATTCAAACTTGCTTTGCATTAAATGAAACGTAATTCAAACCGTTCAATCATTTTACAGACAACCGACCTCCCAAAATCCAGGTAATTCTACCTACCACGGAGCAAAACCTTGTCACTAAGATAGATGTCGAAATCGCAATTAAAAAAATCCCATAATAAGTTACCTTAACACTGTATTCCATCTTAGAATAACTAAAAAGGAATACATAAAGAAGAAAGGAACCCCTAATATCCGTTACGAACGATCTACGATAATAAATCAGTGCAGGAAATGTTGGAACTTGTGGCAGAAAAGGTGAAGGATAAAACGTCGTTTTCCTGCCGAGTGTTTCATTCGTTTGACGTTTCGCCGGTTTCAGTGAAAATCTAGTGCATGAATAGCTGATAGTTTAATATCTAGTCCGCACTGGTCAGTTATAGTATATAGCGAAGTCCGTTGACCAGTTACCGTAATTGAAGTGGAACTTTAGGCTAAGGGTTGAGTCAATCTAAAGGCGTCCTGCTGTTCTCTGTGTCTTTCATATTTATTAAATCTCGCCATTCACTGAAACCATGCAAATAAGATATCTACCATTAAGAATGAAGTTATGAAGATAAAATAGTAACTGCCGTTAAAGATGTCCTGGTACTGCAGTGTGGGAAATATTTGGTATGCTGAGGAGAGTTACTGAGTTGCTTTGAGGACAATTTTGTGCACAAACTTTCCCTCCGGGTCGTTTTGTTGTACGTGTGCATGCACGCTTGAGTTAATCATGAATGACATGGAAGTTATTACACAAGTGATTACTTTCTATCACGAGGAAGGTACTTTTTCTCAAGGAGTACTTCCACTTCATTGGCGTGAGTATTAAAAGATATGGTTGTATAAATTATGTATTGTCTCTAAGGATTAGGAACAACAAGTAATAAAAACGTTAAGAATACAAGTCATGACTTGATATGAGTTCTTAGAAAAAGCTAAATTTACGAGAACTTTTGACTTTGTGTTTCCAAATTTGCAAGGACTTCTACCTGCAGTCAATGGAAGTCCTTTGTTTCAAGCACGCGCTCTTTCTCTTCAAATCTAAAGCTTGTCCGGGACACTTCCGGTCAAAATCTATTTCCCTGCTTCCGAGTATAACATGGATGAAGAACGTTAAGTTCATAGTACAATTTGAGGCAGAAATAGCCGAATCTACTGAATCTTATTCGCGTAAACATAACGTTTGTAAGTTAACTTTTATTATATTGAGTTCTCTGATTTGATTACTATTTCCTGCAAATTCCGATGGACGATTTTAAAATCCTTTGCAACTAACAGGAAGAGGTTGGCATTACCTATTTTGCCCAAAAATGTTCAAAGGAAAAGAATATTTGTTATTTTTCATTGTGAGATTGAGAGCAAAGATGTTTGCCTGCAGTACTTATTCGAATGTTTTTAATTCTAAGCACGTATTAGCGTTCATCTCAGCTATAATTATCATGGACTTCTCTGCTTCCGGATACATTGGTATATATGGTCGAGTAACTTTTATCAAAGATCAAAGTACATTCTATTTCTATTTCATGGTTTTGCAAGCACATGACAACGTAAAGTTTCTAAATTAACTACCATTACACTGAAATCGTCTGGTCTGCTTTGTTGCAAAGTCCGAAGGACGATTCCAAAGTCCTTTGCAACAACCGGAAGACGTCGAGCTTCTTTATTTTCTAACTGAAAACTAAACTGCCTTCTACGTAAAAACGCCTGCAGTGTTTCTCACTGATATCCTTAGAAGAAAGTGAATATCTTCAAGGAAAATCTCTGAGATCAGGATGCGTTGAGCGCCTAAAAACATTTATGGATAAGACAGACTTCAAAGCTGGGGATCTTGTGGTAAAATTTACAACTCACTAAACTTGCATTGTATGAGCCATTACGAACTATGGAATGTTGGAACTTCGCAATCGATTGTTTATGACGTGGTTATAAAGCACAAAGGGCGATCATTTTAAAAAACCAAAACTATCAACTCTCTAAACATGCAGTGATTATACCACTTCATCTTTCTGAGCCAGTGATGAACACCCAGATATTCAAAAATTGAAATGAAGGCTCTTGATCAAAATCATGAAATTAATGTATATTTGCACTGTACAACCCGGAAAAACCATTCAACAAACAAACTAAGCATATCTATACTATTCATTTGACAGTTCTTATTGATTGAGATTCGCCGGAAAATATTCCAAACTCGAAGTAAGATATTATGTAAGTTCCGATGTCACGTTCAGGTACGATTAAGGATAAAAATAATAAAATCAGTAAAAATTACAGAAACTACAGAGACTAAATATATAGTCAGGGAAACCAACAAAATACAAACAATGCAAATGGTATTTATCAATTTAGCGTTCCCACATTAAGTACTGAGCTACATCGCCAAGACAAACAACCGTTCTTAACAACTCAACTAAAAGCAATGTAAAAGCTATTCGTGTGTTATTATGACTTTAGTTATTTATGTATATTATTGTCCATATAACTCAGGGCTCCTATTGATAGCAGGGAAGCATTCGCTACCTGAAAGGACTACCCTGAGGTTTTATATTATGTTTAAATAAAGGCATCTATCTCATCTCATATATTTTAATCCTTTAAGTCACAAGACTATACAGGATGTTAAAAGGTCTATCTATCTATCTATCTATCTATCTATCTATCTATCTATCTATCTATCTATCTATCTAATTATCTATCTATCTATCTATCTATCTATCTATCTATCTATCTATCTATCTATCTATCTATCTTTAGAAAACATCGGCTTTTTCCTGACTTCCGTATTCCAGCTGTTAGTTTTCAGCATAATCCGTCATGAACACGATGACTAGTTATTTGTTGTGCAAAAACGGGTACAGCCTTAGTGCATCCTGTTTTTGTTTAGAAGTCTTTAATGTCATAAAATAACTTACTGACTTATCTGGAAGTATAAATTAATTATTTACTAATGTTGGGGACTTTTAAAATTGTGTATTAAGTTTACTAAAAACAGCATCTGATTGCAATCTACAGTAGTGCAAAGCTGTAAGCATGATCGACGTCGTGAAAAAGCTGCAGTTAAACGATACGAAACCACGAGTAACGTTGTTAAAGACAATAAAGATATGATTTTGAAATGCTAGCATCAACTAAGTTGATCAAGAACTACATTGCACAAGTGCAAATTCGATCATTACCAACAGTCACCTTAACCTCCCCCCCCCCCGAACGTTTTATCCACGGAAGCAGTAACGTTGTTATTTTCTACATAATCACTGCTGTGAGACCCTGCTGTACAGCAGTCACAGAAAAAAGTTTAGAATATGAGTTAATGGTTAGAAAGCGCTTAAAAGAGTATAAAATGGGCTGGCATCGCCGTGATGAATCACAATCAAGTAGCTTGGAGTTAAAGAATCTTTCAAGTCTACGACAAGACTTCAAACAAGAAAAAAGAAGAGATGTCAGGTATGTGCTTTTAGTTGCTTTTATGATGGTATCTTGTTGTTTTCAGCTAAACACTTCTCTTTATATAATTATATTTAGATTACCCATACGGATTATTCTAGTTTGAAGATTGTTCATGCATAAAAACGATTTTTTTTTCTAAGTTTTTAAAGTTAATCACACATTAGAATTCAAAGCAAAATATCTGTACCACTAATTTTCTCTAGGTTTCCCTTTTGGATCTGTAATATTCGGTTGTGTTTTATCACTGGTATGCCTGTGCTATGGACTACCGACTTGTCCTCGTGGTCCTCTTGGTCCTCCTGTGTACTGTACTTCACAAAACGCAAGTCTTCACCAGGAACTGAATTGTTTAAAATGCGACATATTGAAGCTCATTGAAATGACCACAACGTTACAAGGGAGTACTTCCAGTGCCATCACGTACAACGTAAGTATTTAATGCAAATAATGACGAGGAAGAAGACACACAAGTGTTTCTCGCTTTCAAGATTACACTTGCTGCAAGTTGGTTACGAAATGTAAGACGTCTTCCTTTTCATATCCAATGCTATAAACGAGTCAGCAGCACAAATACTGAAACAAATTTGTGTTCTCTCTGGATGATTTTGGATGTTGCGAATATCCTCATGCTCGCGAACTAGTCGGTTCGATCTAATATTAATTTAACTCCTACCCAAAAAAAAATCTCAACCAACAAACAGTTTTAACAAAACTGGGCTAGTCCCATCCGGCCTTATGGAATATTGCTTTAGTCTCCTTAGACGGGAACTATTCTGCTTTCTTATGGCACACGAGAATAAGTGGCTCACTAAACATTGTTGCTTGAAAGTGCACGCCAGAAAAATCAGTAAAGCTATATGTTGCTTTGCTTAAAAAACCCACATGTCTTTTAATCGGTCATTTTCTCTTCCTTATAGCAAAAGAAAGGATATGTGTCTGGAAATACAGGATGTGACTCTTTCGTAGCTATAACATCCCTCGTTAAATTAAGGATGACGTACAACACAACCACCTGGAGAACACTTTCGGTAATATTCAAGGTTTTCATTTGTATTATCGTTTGTAACTTATCGTCGAATGTGTGTATTCCACAAAACTACACAGTTATTAAAATAGCCATGCATGTAAATAATGAAGTTGTTGATGATACATTAACAATTAGTTTCAATGATGTTGGTGATGAATTTAAGCTTATAACAAATCTACTGGTGTTGGTGATGACAAATTGGCGCCAAAAATGATGATAACCTTATGAAAATAATACTTCTTTCATCAGTTCTGATTTCTTTGTGTATCGTTATTTATAACAATGCTTCTCTCCTCAGTGTAATAGTCTTCTACCATATACTCCACTACTGAGTGGCTGGAGTCGGACTGGAAGATCAAAAGCTATGCAAATTTGTTTGCTTGTTCGTTTGCCAGATGCTCCCTTCTTACTTTTTTCTTCTCCGTGTATCGCATTCTGCAACGTACAGTTGCATGGATCAGTATTATAATCTTTTGAATGAATATTTCAAATGTACCTTTTTCCTTTCAGACTGTCAAGAAGCTTGATGTCGAGGTTTCCCTCATGGAGATTTTCAACAAGATCTTTAGAAGTACAAACATGGCATTTTATACCGTGTCAACAGACCCCGAAGCCAAGAAGAAACTTCAGTACGTTAAAACCGATCTCTTGAGTCTAAAAACCGCCGCTAGAAGTGCTGTCAAAAGGGTAGGTTAATCTTTTCTCTGTCTTAGTTGCTCTTTCTGAACTTCACACTAACAAACCTAGTCTGTTTGCAGAATACTATAAGGCACTAAAAATTTTGCGTTGATTCATGGTGTTGTTTCAGTTATCTTATTTATCAGTATATAGGAATTATTTGCCGGGTGGCGTCCGTTTAAAACATGCAAAAGATTCAAGCGGCAGTGAAAGCAAAAATAAAAAATAAATTAAACAAATAAGCTCACGCAGTTATGACTTTATGCTACGACAGAAAATTGGTGTAAAAAGACATGTAAATAAACTTATATACACAGCACGATATAGCAAGTTTCCGTTTCTCGTAAACATAACGGAAACGTAGAAAAATAAGTTTACGTAACGCAGAAAGTAGATTTCTTCGGTTTTCATCGCGTTTCCGTCACGTTTAAGTTGCAGAAACCAGTATCAAACTTTGAAAATGAGAAATGTAAGTTTCGAGCTTCTTTCCGTCAAACTTAATATGAAAAAGCTACTCAATTTTGGCTGTTTCCTAGTCAACTCATAGAGTATCTTGTAAAATTTGAGCTTAACAAGAACGGCCAAAGATAGACGCCACAACTTTAATCTGTGAACAAAGATTTCCTATACTCTGCTGGCAGGTACCACGTTTTATTACCCAAAACGGTCTGGGAATAGAATCCTGTTTCGCAGATACAGTAATATAAAGTAATCAAAGATTTGTCTTGTCCTACAGAACTACTATTTTTCTTTCTTGCTAGGACACCTGTGATTTTGAAAGGCAGAGTATGTTTAAGCTTGCCAGACTCCAAGGGCTATTTTACAACTTCCAAGAAATTACCTTACTAAGGAATTTCAGCAACAAAAAAGTTTGGAAAACTCCTGTCTTAACTTCCTAATATTTTTTATTTATTAGGCCAAGATGATACAGTCCAAAGCAAGTGGTCAGCGGCAAGCAGCCACGACTTCTACGCCAGCGCCGAGAGGACAAACAAAACAACATAGAAGCGCGGCATTTGTCGATTGTGCCCTTAAAGAGTTGGATACAACAACATTGAAATTTAAAATCAATTTTGACTACTTGAAACGAAACATTTAGTTTGACTCCTTTTCACCGCGTTGGCTAAACATGATTAAAGAGTGAGTTTCTGAGTTGCCTAGTTTACAAACCTTTCAACAATTTCATCAAGTTTCTCATGTTGCACTGTATGTTTTAACCAGTCACACGCTTCTTTTTTAAATTTTTTGGCGACTTTAGCCTCAAATTGTTCCTAATTTGTTCTTATTTCTATGAGCAGTTTGAATTGAAGAAAAAGCAAAACAGAAACAAGGCATTGGAAAACGAAACGCCTCCCACCATACATGTATTGTGTGGCTGTATTTAGAGGCGAACTACCTCCATTGTTTGTTGAAACAGTCTTTAGGTCTCAGATTACAGTACCTTTAATTTGTCCTCTCTCTAGCTTGCGCCTCTAGCGAAAGAAGTTGCTTATGCATGTTGTCTAGACTTTAAATTACAAGTTTCAGTCAAGTTTCTACCTAAAAATTTTTTCATAGTTATCGAGCCTCAGTCTGAGTTTGTTCTTAAATTGTTCTTAAATTTTGGCCAATTTGAGCCTCGTTAATTGTTCTTATAAAGTTGTTCTTATAAAAAAAAAAAGCGTGTATATAAGTTGCAATTATACTCATACCTGGATAAAGTCATTTGCCTGTTGAAACCAAAGCGATAAATTTATTCATACTTTGTTTGTTTCGTATTAGTTTTTCACGTAACCAAAAGAATGGTGTCAACAAGACTAGTAGTAATAAAATATTTTTAGAGCACAAGTTATCCTAGAACTTTTTAGTAATTCTAAGGTGTTTCGTAAGAGAAAATTTACATAACAGGTTTTGCATTCAGAGATTTTGGTTGAGTCAAACATTATCTTTATACTTGAAGTAGAAAATGCATGAAAAGCTTTTTATAAAATGATACTGTAGATTAAGTAAAAATAGCAATAATCGTTACTGATATTACGCACTGTAGGTTTGAAATTTATATTAATAAATGTATTTTTCACCAAAGTAACGTTTACTTTTGTGTGAGACACATGTTCGCGAGCGCGGCATGCACATACACACACACAGACACACAGAGACAGATACACAAAGACACACACACAAAAACACATGCACATACGCACGCACACACACTCACATACACACTTATACACATACACATGCATACATGTTAGCGATTTTAGCGAGTTAACTTAAGTACTTGCTAAAATTTCGCTCGCTCAAATTTAATACGCACTAAATTTAAATATATATCCTTCCCCGAAGGAAAACTAATTAAGTTTGGCCGAATGGAATTCTAAGGAAAAAAATGGATGCCGTTAACAAATCTTTTTGCCAGTAGTTGTACTATGAGATGTGTCTTAAAGTATTGTTATTAATAACAATTTTTGTCAAGAGCGTTCTCATTTTCCTCTGTAAGTAGACTTCTACAAGACGACTCACAAGTTAGGCCTAGTAATTAACTAGATTGAGGTAAATTTGTATTTTTACTGAACTCGTTATTCCATCATTTTTATCTGTTCAATAAAAACTAGTTTGTGGCTAAATACAGTTCTGAATGACCCTCACCCATACAAATTAACATTCTGATTCACGGCAAATGAATACATACAAACAAACTGACACATGCACGCATTGCATACGACTTCTAAATGATCTCCTCTTTGATCACCGTTCTATACCAGCTATTTACGAATACATTTTGGGCGAATGACTGCCACTGGAATAGTATGAAAAGCTTTCCGAGAACATAACCAGCTTGGTAATGAAACTAACACATGTGAACTTTGTCATTAACATCTCGGCTTAAGTTCGTAACCGTTATCAAAATCATTTATTCACTGATAAAGGCATGTATTTCTAATTTCTTCTTAAATTAATGATTTAATTTTATAGTCTTAAGGATTTCTACTTTGAAAGGCCCCAGGCCTGTTATAGTCTGGCCTCGCCGGCTCTACTGGCTAAAAATAAATCAAAATATAAAGAACATTAATCAGTTATAATATTCACTAATGGTAAAACGTTTATATTTAAGGCATCATTTATTTACAAAACTCGTCTTAAAAACGTTCTGTGTTTACTTTAGTGAATTGGCTAACTTAAGCGTTTGGCTGGTGCTCAGACAGTTTATTTATTTTTTAAAATAATTGACCACAGTATAAAGGTGTAGATCAATGAGATGGCACCAGCCAACAAGGAATTGCTGTATACGGTAGTATTAAAGTTCAAGTAGTGAAGTGGTGTAAGATTGGCATGCAGACCAAATGATACAATTTTCTTTAGTTTTTATAAGAATCTTTTTATAAGATCGTCGAGACTGAAAAAGCGCCGTCACAGTTTAAGAACGCGTTAATTGAGAACGTATCTCAGGTTGAGACTAAGAAAGAAACGTTTATTTCTATAAACTTTGTAAATGGAATGGATAACCGCTGCTTGTCAAGAACAGTGTAATTTCACATTTGATTCTGGTAAACAGAAGATAGCAACGCAAGTACACTTATATGAATTGATTTTGATGTTGAAAACAGCCTTTGAATGACTACAGACATAAAATTTCCAAAAAAATTTTGAAGCCGAGATCCCGAAAAACTGATTTTAGATCGTTCAGCCAATCCCCCCCCCCCCCCCAAAAAAAAAGATGTTCTTATAGAAAAATCGAGTATATACTCTGCTAGAAAAAATATATAATGGACGTCAAAAATTACAAAAGCTATTTTAAGCAGAATGACCGCTATGGGCCACCCCCCTAAGCACACTGAGGCACTTGTTGGCTCATGAGAGTTTTAAAAGCTTTTCCTTTGTGAATAACAAGCATGGCTCGAATCTCATTTCATTTACTGAAGTACTTGGGAATATAGTTACCAGTCATGTTTAGTGTCCTGTCAGTGTTAGTAATAAAAGCAAAGTGGGCCGGGAATGATTCGACAACACAGCGAATTTTGATATGTGTTTGCTCATGCTTGTTTTGTTTTGTTTTCATAAATGCATTGTACAAAATATAAGGTATAATTTTGAAAAGCTTGGACACTTTTTTCTGTCCGATCCCCGTGGATTAATCAATGCCGAGTTGACTGTATTTAAAAATCATCTTATAAGCTCAATTTTTTATGTTTTACGGTTAAAGTGCAAGGCTGTTGAGCAACACGAAAAGCCTAAAAAGCAAAGTCTATCGAAGACAAATGTTGCTCAAGAAAACCATTTCTCCTACCTGGGGCACCGGTCACTTCCCGCCGAAAAATATTCACGCGGTCTGTCTCACTTTTCACGATGATTTTACAATTCCCCGGCCAGCCATGATAGGCGCAATGTAAATAACAATCTCACTTGTCACTAAAACATTTCTTTAAAATAAATATAATTATTATTTTTCTTGTGGATATATCATTTGCTTTAATTCTGGCCAAAGTTGAACCATCCAGACACAATGTATCAATATTTTTAGTAGACCGACACAAAAATGAATTGGAAGATATTCGCAAATAGCAAGCATGGATTGTTTCCAGAATGCGTCCACAACAAAAGGCCACAAACTCGGCCAGTTATGCACTCCCCGGGGCTGAAAGCAATTGGGCTCCATAAAAGTTTTACGAAAATTTAATTGATATGCACCAAATACCGCTCACCACAACAGAGCCTGGTGAGTTTTAAGATCAAAATCTCTGTTCATCTTCCTCCAAATTATTTCCCTCGTACCGCCTATTAATGGACAATAAAAATACCGCAAAATAATCGTCTTCAGCAAATACGTTTAGAGAAATAACGTTTATTGGTTAGTTTGAGAAAAGTGAACTTTAACATTAATCTTCGAAAATCTTTTGAAAGTCGAGCGCACATGCAGGAGCAAAATCGTTTTCCCAGTGTGAAAACATATATCAACCAGAAGCAACAAAAATATGAATTTGCATTCGTCTTTAAACAGCTGATCTTACTCGGGACACGGGCCCAAACAAATTGACGGGATAAAATTGACTAAAACTTAAGATGGCAGCTTTTAGAGAAAATATTATGGTAATTATGTCAGGGCCTCGCATCTCAGTACCTGTTCTGGAGTCTTTAATTATTCATCGATTTTCTGATGACACAATTTAATAGCAGCCGCGTGTTAGAGGACTCGGTTTTGGAGAAGCGGGATTTTCATTTATTTTCCAAAATGGGTTAAGATGGGAGCAGGAGAGAGCAAAACCATGTATCAAGGTGAGTGAGAGCTTGAATGGGCTGTAATCATTTTATCTTGAGAAAAATAATGCTTTTCTCTTCGCGTCAGAGTAGTCAGCCATCTGTTTTTATTTAAACCATACAGGAAGCAATAGTCCGCTAACCAACCATTTCGCTTCTTATAAGTATCTCGATAAGTTTATAGGACAAGTAAAAAAAGCAAGACAGGCCACTGAAGTTTAAAGATATATTTTAAGCTGTTAAAATCCTAATAAAAATTTTTATTTTCCTTGGTTTTGCGCTTAAATAAAAACCTAAGGAAATTCGTTGCTGTGGTCGGATTTCTAAATGCAAATGCACGCTACATGAGTATATCAGACAGAATAAGACACTTCATAGTCTGCCAATATTTTATTGCAGGCACTGGAAATGAAATTATTCAAATTGGCAAAAAAACCGTTTGATTGTCGGAAAGAAGAGAAGAGAACCTTCTTAATTCATCGTAAAGCCATTAAGTGTTTTGTTTTTACAAATCTCTAGCTACGACAATATTGGAAATACACCTTCGTATTTGTGAAAATTGAATTTGATTAAATCTGCGAAAGAATCTCGATAGCACAAGATATAGCTATAGTATAAATTGTTACCCTTATAAAGAATGGTCCGAACCCTTCTTAGTTGTCAGCATAGTTCCAAGTCACAAAGCCGGCCAAAAGTTGTAAAAGAAATGTGAAAGCCTAAACCGTATTAGTTCTTTCAAAACAAACACAACTTAGACTAGCCGGCATCAATGAAAACTCGAATAAAAGTTTAATTGATGGCACGTCACAAGGATGAAAAATCTATTCAGATATATGATCTACAAGTCAAGAATAAGAGTACAAACTTATTTTAAAGCATTATTTACATGTGAATCAAGCGCTTGTTAGGCTAAAAAATAAATTTGCACAAAACATAATTGTTTCAGAGTGCCTTCACAATGACAGTTACGATAACACTCGCAAATTCGGACATTTCCTGGACTTTTTCCCAAACATAACTGGAAATGTTACTTAACTGAAAAAGTCAACCCTTTTAAGCTAACAGTGATGTTTGGCGAATTACTATAAGAAACTGAATCATCGTTTCTTCGAGAAAGCCATTAAGCCACCTGCAATTTTTCTGAGAACAAAACTTTAAACCACAAATTGCTTCACAACTGCACACAGCAGTAGTTAGGTAATTTATTACAAGGTGCGTGTCATAGCTAAAACTTTCAATCACTATAATTCAGTTTTTCTTAAGTATGATGATTGACAGTTCTTTTAATAAACGTAGAGTTAAGGGTAATTCCATTTTTCCGATCATATTAAGTTTAAACCAAATTTTGAAAACAGTACTCAAGGAAGTGTTGAAATGATGAAAAATCTAAGAAGTAGTCCAGAAAAAATAATATATGTTATAATTACACGCTGTATATGCAACACCGCCATGGTTTTTTGGCCGATATTACCGAAACTGAACTCTAGTTCTCATGATTTTATACTTAGAATTAATATTAACTAAACTTTCCGACAGCAAAAAAGATAAATAAAGAGAGAGAATACAGATCTTGGCTTGGGAGCTCTTCCCATAGCACTGACTATTCAGCTATATCCCAATATTTTGTTTATTTGACGAGAAATTGGTAAAATGGTTCACCTGATCTTAATATAATTTTAAACTGCTAGAGTCACTTTCGAATTTTATAGGACGATACTGTTGTATATTACTTAAAAATTACTTAATTTGCAATTTTAAATTGATAGAATGACACAATTTGCAAAGTACTTAAAAAAAATCAAAGTTTAGAAAACTAATAGTGATAAAAGTAACTTATTTTCAAGGCGAATGTGAAATCATTGTATGCACAATTGGGATACATGCCATCATCGGAAAAGAGGGTACAAATATTAAATCTCAAATTCCCTCAGTAGACTTC
>JANRMR010222803.1:0-17503 GCA_025434825.1 Bergia sp. 'catenularis'
TGTTGCGACCTTCAATGTTGGACGACGTTGGAAGAGAAGGTTGAACCAGTCAAACCCGTCCAACGTCGTCTAACATCATCCAACAGGGTGTTAAAACGAATCTAACATGTTGCGACCTTCAATGTTGGACGACGTTGGAAGAAAAGGTTGAACCAGTCAAACCCGTCCAACGTCGTCCAACATCATCCAACAGGGTGTTAAAACAAAGCCAAACATGTTGCATCTTACAATGTTAGACAACGTTGGAAGAGAAGTTTGAACCAATTCCACTCGTCCAACGTCGTCCAACATCGCCAAAGAGGGTGCTAAAATGTAACCAACATGTTACGTTCTACAAAATTGGACGATGTAGGAAGAGAAAATTAAACCAATCAAACCCGTTCAAAATTTTCCAACAGAGTGTTAAAAAGAATCCAACATGTCGCGTTCTACAATTTTGGACGAAATTAGAAGGAAAAAATTAACAGATCAAACGGTCCGTTCAACAATTTCCCACAATACCCAACAGGTATTTTTAAAAAATCCATCATGTTGCGTCCTACAATGTTGGGCGACGTTGGAAGAGAAGATTGAACCAATCAAACCCCATCCAACATCGTCCAACATCACCCAACAGGGCGTTGAAACGGATGCAACATGTTGCGTCGAACAATATTGGGCAATATGAAACAACTTGTTGGATGAGTTAATCGGGCCTTAAGTCTGGAAGCAGCAAAAATTACGAGGATTTCTACTTTCTACTTACTTGGCACTCCAGATATCAGTTTCAAAGGTCGTAAAACTCTCACAGCCCTTAGAGCTTTAACGTCCATCGATTCCGATGGAAACAAGTTGAGTTCCTTAAGACTTAGGACCCTGTGTAAACAATTCAGGTAAAAATCACTTTGTACAAAACTGTATGAAAAGTTTGCATTTCTTAACAGGGTTGCCACGCATCTAAAACTTCAAATTCCCTGACTCTTCCATGCCTTTATACCATGGTCTGGAATGACAAAAGCCAAAATTCCCTGACTTCCCAAATCTTTTGCTAATTCTCAAAAATCTCTGACTTTTCCTGACTCCTTGGATGCCCTGCTGTTAAAATATATTGCCGCCATTTGATAATTAGAATTAAGTTAAAACTAGCGTATAAGAATCACCAAAGTTATGAACCTTAAGGCCAACATTTTAATTTGATGTGACCAATACCAACTTTTATTATCCCCACTCAGCTCCCATCTGGCCTTGTAGCTCAGTTGGTAGAACAGCGGTGAACTGTTCCGGAGGTCGTGGGTTCGAATCCCGCCGGGATCAGAGATTTTTTCTTTTTCTCCGTGTGGGCCCATTTCCTTTCTAAAGCTATCGCTCAGAAGGAACTCCTTGGGATATTTGTACAACACTTTAAATCACTCTATATAAAACTAGTTAGCCTTAAATATTATCAGGTTCTACCGCCAAAGGTCATTTTCAAGAATCCCTTGGATATTTATGGAGGAGTATACATATTGAGGAAGGTAAGAAGTGACAACTGATATGCAATAGCATCAAACCCAGCAACACTGATTGTTGTGAACTGTTGCATAATGGACACTCGACTATAATAGCTACTATGGTTATTTCGGGTTCCCAACCACGACATTATGTTAATTATAAGTTGCTTGGGGTTTTTTCATTACACTATGTTCAAAGTGGTGGAAATAAATGTTGTTGTTGTTGTTGTTGTTGTTACTTGCACTTCTAAATACAGTGCTACGGACGTTTTATATTCTGTCTTCCTAAGTATCAGTAAGCACCCTATATTCTTGGGTTACAATCACCTGACTTTTGATACACGGGTTCACTTCCGGTTTTCAGATGGAGGGCAAACATTTCAGTATGACTGCCGTTCAGCAAACACGCGAACTCGAAAACAGCAAGAAAGCGGCATTTTGTTCATGATTCGACAACTTAATTCTCGCTCCTTTGTTGCCTTCCATGTGCATGACTCCGTGACGAGCCAAGCGGACGTGACGTCACGTGCAGCCCAAGAATATAGAGCGTTTTCACTCAATCCCAAGAGACTCAAAGGCAGCCATGTTGGTGCACCAAATTGAAGAATTGGTGATTAAAAATGTATTGTTAAAGTACTTGCACGTGACATCAAGACCACCTTTAACAATACGTTTTTAATCACCAATTTTGTAACTTGGTACACCAACATGGCCGCCTTTGGGTCTCTTGGGATTGAATAAAAACGCTCTATAAGAGCCCCAGGTTCATAGGTATATGTGGTCATTACTGTACATGCGTCACAAGTTTTCCCGCCTTTTTTCGACGTGCTTACCTACACGTTTAATACACGGTGCAAGTGCTTTTTGGTGAATTGTCAGAAAGAGTTGTAACTTTTTTAATAGATCGATGCGGAATGATATTGAGAGAACGAAAAACATATACCAAAGTTTTCATATCACATAGTTTTCATATCTCACAAGTTTTTGAGTTATGGTATATTCCGTCAGCTCATTTTCGGACGAATGTGGTTTATAAAGTCAGTACGATATTCTGACTGTAACTCCAAAAACCTTCGTCTTAGGCTGGTGGCACACTTTAATATACGACAAAATGAAACCAAGAGAATTACGTAGCAAAAGGCATTATTAAATTTTCTCCAAGATTTTCTCCTGAATTTTGCAATACTTTATTGAAACGCTGGGTAAAATATTTAAACATTTTTCAATCTACATTTTAAATTAATTAATTGGTTCTAAGCCATTTTGTTCACAAGTTTCAAAGTGGTGATAACCTGCTTGAACCGAATTTAAAAAATGTTTTTTAAAACAATTATTTTACAACGCGTACAGCCATTGGTTGTAAACCACTTTAATAGTGATTTCCTTGGAATCTTATAATAACTATTAGCTGCTACTGAATTTGTTTCCGAGCCTGGAATACATTTTTATCGAAATTATCCATATCAGGCATTCTGAAGAGCTGTAACCAAGTAAATGGCAAATCACGTCATAAACTTGTGAAACTCGAAAATTACAGTTGCCGTTGGCCAAAAGAAAACGCTCTTTTTACAAAATCATTGGACGGGTATGAAAACGAAGCTGTGAATAATATGTTAAACTGCGTGTTTAGAAGCAAAATAATTAAGCCTGTGTTACTTCAGATGAAAACTTGAATCCGTCGAAACAGAGACAAACTATTGAACAATTCTGTTGTATATTTCGGCGACAGAAACCGGCTGAGCGAAGAATTTTCTTCTGCGAGACATTAATTAAACTGGATCACAGTATCACGTTAGAGAACTTAGAGTCTGCGCAAATGAATCTGGAAGGTTTTTAAATAACTTTTCTTTTATACTATAGCGAAAAGACCTCTCAAATGTTAAAACTATCAAAGGAATTCCTTCTCGGAGCTCGTCATGTCAGTTGAGAGATAAATGGCAAGCTTAGCATGTCTGGATACGTTTTTTAGTTTAGTTTAGTTTAGTTTAGTTTATGTTCTCGTAATGTTTTCCGTCACGAAGCGTTGCTCTAATAACAACCAATAGGCTATTCATTAAACTTCACCAGGATATTGTGATTATGCTCTGATCAACACCGGGCTATCTCATCATGTAAAACAAAAAGTCTTGTTGAATAATACACAATAATGTGAAATGGCTCGAATAATACCTTTAAATAGCATGTGATCGTAAACACTGTCTTAACAACAACAACTCATGAGAATCTTTACTTTTTGTTTTTCGTCTTGTCTCTTTAATATATCCGTATTATATCAACATCAAACGCCTTTTACTGTCTCTGGCTCTTAAATATTATCTTTGCACATAACGGCTAGAGTTTTCAATGGCAATCAAATATACGACAGCGAACAACAATATTTAACCAACACTGCTACGAACAGTCGGATCACTTAAAGATAGCAACAAAAATAAATTTGATTTACAATTTAAATAGGAGAGGTCAAAACATAAATTCTCTTCGAATAAGTGATATCACCGCCTGTCTCTTTCGGTCAAAATATGGCCAACAGAGTTGACCTAACGAAATAGCAACACGAGAAAAAGGTTGCTGTAGATCTTGTGCAAGATGCCAGTTTTAAATTTCCGTTAAACGTAACGTTCTCGCAATTTACAATCGAAACTTACAATAATTAATTCAGTCGAAAAGGCGAATATTTCTTATACCTATTTTGGTTACCAGCAGATGTTCAAACACATCCATTTTAATATTTCAAAAATCTAAAGAGATAGTCACGCATACATTACTGTCAGTATGCGTCTCCTAAAGTTATAATTTCCTCAAATAATTATAGGACGACAATCCTAAGGAAAACGCTATTGGTGTTTCCGCAAGAAAAGGATAACGAAAATTCAAAGCAGGCATTTTTTCCGATTCATTTTCGCTGAGAGTGCATGAAAGCGAGCTACAAATACGACATCTAATCATTTCTTCTATCTTATGGCAAGTTCTATGTCTACAAACATTTCAAAAACATAGAATCTCATAAAACGTGATAAACAAATTTATTATTCAAAGTTGTGAAAAAAAAATGCGAGAGGAAATTTAAATTTTTAATATTACCTATTAAAAAACTGCGTGTTTAGAAGCAAAATAATTAAGCCTGTGTTACTTCAGATGAAAAATTGAATCCGTCGAAACAGAGACAAAATATTGAACAATTCTGTTGTATATTTCGGCGACAGAAACCGGCTGAGCGAAGAATTTTCTTCTGCGAGACATTAATTAAACTGGATCACAGTATCACGTTAGAGAACTTAGAGTCTGCGCAAATGAATCTGGAAGGTTTTTAAATAACTTTTCTTTTATACTATAGCGAAAAGATCTCTCAGATGTTAAAACTATCGAGGGAATTCTTTCTCGGAGCTCGTCATGTCAGTTGAGAGATAAATGGCAAGCTTAGCATGTCTGGATACGTTTTTTAGTTTACAACTGAAGGCGGAATTGATTTCTGATTCTTGCAAAGAGCAGGATACGACGAATAATTAAATGTGTAAAACAAACACCGTGAAATTTTGCTTTTAAAATTTTAATTCTTGATTATAATTTTGGCTCTTACCCGACCACAACAACTACGAAGTCCAGAATATTCCAGCCATTTCGTAAATATGAGCCAGGATGCAAGACGAAGCCATACGCCAAAATCTTCATAAAAGCTTCCAAACAAAAAATGACAATGAAGTACAATTCAGCTTTATCCTATGGAGAGAAGGAAAAGAAAGAAGTGAGTTTAATATCGGGTCTGAGAATAGAAAATTATGACATACATAACTGAGCACGCACATACCAATTTATCAGCCATTTCTATCCGGTCATCCTCTGGTAGCGGTCTGTTCAACGCTAAGACAATACAATTTGCTCCTATAGCTAGCAAGATGAAATACTCAAAAGACGTAAGACATGTTAAGGAAACTAACAGAGTAAAAACTTATATTTTAAAGCAATTTTCGAGCTATTAGAGGAGCATGAAATTCTTATGTTTCGGTATAAAAACATACGGATCTATTCTGAATACTCTAGTTTACGCACTTTAAAAAACTATTACTGCCTATATTAATGGGTCTATTTCTATAGAAGATATTAAAATTATCTAATCATTTTTGTCAGACACAATTTCAACTTAAAACCCTTATGTTAAAGTCATTCAAAACAGCATCAAAGGATATTTTGATTCCACCACGTATTTTGAAAGTTTCCGTATGGGGTTGGTTTCGGAGAGGCAGAAGAGAGCATAGTACGAGCTCTTGGCAGCCTCGATGAACTGCGAACTGTATATCGACAACGAGCGAACCCCTTTCGACGGAATGGAATCTCGCTTATTATGATCCTCTTTAGTCGCCATTTCAATGGATTGGCCTGTTTGTCCACAATCTGGCTGGCTCTTTCCTTGTTCGTCCCTCTGTTTCTCCATTCCTAGAACGGAAAGCAGCTCTATTTATGACGGTCATTATGACAGCACAGTTGTAGTCGTGTGGATCGCGTTAGTTCTCAGTTACCCAGCCGTATTTAAACGCTGCCGCCATACCAGTTTTCGAAGATAACACACGATACTATGCGATAGTATAATGAGCAAAAAAATATCGTATTAATAAGTGACGCTACTGTCGTTACACGCTGTCTTGCAAAATACACAAGTTATCAATTCTTATCCAATAACGCCCCAAGAAACCATATACTGTATAAGGTAACTAGCGGCGACATCGCTGCTCGGAAATTGTGATTATACAAGCTGAGACTTGCATGTTAATATGCTTCGATTCCACCTGCCCGCTAACAATTTAGTTCTATTCTTATTCAAATATCATGAGAAACTCAGGTGCTTGTGTTAGGGCTGGGAAGTGACACGACAGGGTGTCACAAAATAGTTATGTTGTATTTAAATGGCATGGATTTGTACAAAGTACCATTCAATCCCCCAAACGCCGGTTAACAAACGCAATGTTAAGGGCAAAGAAAGATCTCAAAAACACTTCTTGCTTTGAAAAGAATCGTGAAATAACCGGCGAGAGTAGGATTCTAAGTTGACAAAAGGCAAAAAAATAGATGAAGACCGTAGGAAATGGCACAGTTCTAAGCTTTGGCATTGCCATCGATATCACAGAAGAAATTTCGAATTTTCTGAGGGAAATAAATATTAATTACCCAAACATGACAACGAGGTAACACAATTTTCTGACAACTCGTCAAACACACGTCATACACTAAAAGATCATAAAAAATATCTATGATAACTTGTTCACGAACTTTTCCGAATTTGCCTATCTAATATCTTAATGAGACTGGAAAGATACTTGCCGAGTAAAATGTAAACAATAGTAGTAGAATATTTCAAAATTATGATCTTTGTTGAAAAACTCGTTCTTAATATAACACCTTTCTTAAAGTCCGTTTATCTATATAGAGAGGTATTCTCTTTGTAACAAGCCGATAGTTTTTGAGTAAGATACTTCTGAAACCACATCGCTAATAGCCCTGCTACTGTAGCAATTAGAAAATGAAAATAGAAATTTCGATAATTTCACAAGAAAAACAATTTTGTTTTGCAAAAGCCCAAAGCAAACAGTGTTTCTTTGGAATGAATAAACCTTTTAGAACTATGAAAAATGGAGACAAAAGTTGCTATAATTGATGAAAGATAGTTTATTGTTATCGATGTCCGCGATTCTCTCGGCGATGGCAACGCCATCTCCATTCCAAAAATATTTTATTTTATCGAGGTTTATCGAGTCAACAACATACGCTTTTTTGACACCAGACGAGATGTTTTATTATATACTCGTTTCAACCGGGCTTTAGGTAATAATTCTTAAATTTACAAACAAAATAGTAAAACAACGACACTTGTGTGCCACATCTGCTAATTTTAAATTCTGTTTCCGTTTCAGTTTTACAGTTTTAAATGGTAAAACGCGATGCAAAGATGTTGTTCATCCGGCAAGCTATTTTAAAACAAGTCTGTCTTCACGTTCTGCCAGTAACATAAGAAACAAAAACGCCACGTTCTTTCACTACTCATGGAATCATTTCGAAAAGTTTGAGCAAACACAAATGCCGTGTTGCACAATGTAAATTTTCCTTCATTAGACTTGGTTGTCCGGATGACCTTTTAATTGATAACAGATACATAATAATTTTGAATCGAAAAAAATAAAAACTAAATGTCGAAGTGAAACACAACTAACAAGATATGAAGTTTGATAGAGGAAGGGGGATGCCATGTAATGCCTATCACGTTTCACGAAAAGAGTTTCACTTTAAAAAATTCAGTCCTAGTTAATGTTTTGCGAAAGTATAACGAACGATAAAACTACATTTTTCTCTCGTACAAACCAGTTATATAATTATCTACAAAAACTACAAACCTTGTCAGTTCTTTTTACGCCTGTGTCAATTCTTAGTTCTTGGATTTAAGATGAATATAAACACGTATAAACAAAGACTTTAAGAATAACGTCATCAAGTTGCGTGAATAGTCAAAATATAGACGGGAAAATTACCAACCACGGAAAATATACAGAACTCTCGTTTCAAGGCAATCACGATTCACCCAGTTTCTTTAATCATAATATTGCCAGGGGAAAAATACCAAGTCAAAAACAAAACACGCCTTACAGAATAACCTTTAGGCTTTACTACCTTCCGAAAAGAAATAAATCCAAATAGACTTCAAAACTTACCGTTCACCATCGACAGATATGCAGAATGACATACTAGCATAAAAGTGTCTCGTCAACTGGACAAAACCCCAAAAGTCTTCAGGGCACACGTACCAACAAACTGAATTATTCAGTTTTTGGCTTTAATAAATATTATTTTTGACGGGAAATGGGTTAAAACGTCTTCGATATAGTAATATTTTTATAGTTTTAGAGCGTAATGATAATAATAATAATAATAATAATAATAACATTAATAATAACAATAATAGTAATAATGATAATAATAGTAATAATGATAATAATAGTAATAATTATAATAATTATAATAATTTATTCACCGCTATTGCATGCAGAAAATGCTGAACTACAGTGTGAAGTCACTATAATACACATACTAACAATCACTGATACAAAATGATTGCAAAATTACTAAATCTCTTGATATTACCTTGAAGTTCGGACCGTCAAAAAGACTCCTTCACGGCTTTGCGCAGGAATTTATTGACAAAAAAGCTGTTTCAAGCTAAAATATCTCTTAACAGTCACTGTTCAGATACCAATTTAAGCTTTTCAAGAGGTAATTGCTAAGGATGGTCTGTTTTAGGCGGCGATTAAATCGGATTATAGTTGTTAAATCTTGTGTTCCAGGCCGGAACACAATCTAATAAATTGCTTTAAAATGCATAAAACAATGGTAGAAGTGTTTAATTACTGGCATATAGGTGAATTGAGTTTTTTTCTTTTGAAATTATTTGGATAAAGAACGTAAAAATTTAATTTCTGAAAAAAGGAAATCCATTGACTCAGCCATGAAGTTATATATCATGCAATGCGCCTGCGGCCATTCTCTGGAGAATGCGTTTTATTAAGTATTTTAATAAATTAAAAATCATTATACTATTATTAAAACGAAACTAAGGCGGTGTTTACATGATGCCGGATTTCATTCAGGAACGAAAATAAATTCGTACTGTGTTCACATGAAAAAGTTCCAAAAACGAATTCGTACCGGAATGAAACTGGAAGCAGCGCACTGCGCACGCTCTATTCGTTCCAGTCTACCAGAAGTTCAACTCCGCCGTCCATTTCGTGCCGGAATGAACTCGTGCGTTGTTTATATGATGCTGGAAAACCTTTGCGGTCAGATTTCGTTCCAGATCGAAAATTTCGATCCGGTACGAGAACCCAGATGAGTTCATTTCAGAATGAATCATTCCGGTACAAACTTTTTTGAGGTATCATGTAAACAAATACAGCGATTTGTATGGAACCGGAATGAAGTCGTACCGGAATGAAACTCGATCCAGCATCATGTAAACACCGCCTAAAAGCAACGCCAATAATTTACAAGAGCACATTTTAAAAATAGTTGTCATCTCTTACCATCAGGTTCAGTTGTAGATGAAATTTATGACGCAAACAGGTTGTGGACAACAAATATCCTGGACTGGTTCAGCAAGATTCGACTTGGAAAAAGTACCACCTTTTGACGTCAGTGTTTGCGCCGCAACTATTCGAGCTGCAATTCAAAAACGGGAAAGTGTTGCAATTAAAACTGTTTAGAATTCTAAATTCTATGACGTACCAATTTACATACACTTAACTTTATGTAGTCTTGATCAAACCAACATACCGCTGCAAGATGATGAAAGTCAGTAACGGGGTGGAAAGGGGTAGTTTCGAATTCACGGTTGTTCTATACAAAACTAGTTCCTTTCAATTTTTTGCCATTTGGTTTGACAAGAAACCTTTGAAATGCACATCATTTTTAGGGATCGATGCATTTTTGCGCTATAGTACGTCATTCAATAATTCATCCTACGACCAACACTAAACTTACTCCAGCACTCATAACTGTGATATCTTTCAATCGTCCACTAAATTCAACCATCCGCACCGATGTCGTAACGTTTAAGGCAAACTGATTATTTTTGAATCATTTTTTACAGTAGAAGTTATCTATGTATTTTAACGTCTTCTGTCGGAAGAATTGTGCAATCATACCGTGAAATAGTGCCTTTAAGCAACCTGACGTACCGAATTTTAAGCAAGTATTGCCCCTAATATCAATCAGGTATCCGGTACAAAGTTTAAGCTAGTAAGTACATGTAAGTAAGTGTGGTGGTCGACTTTAACCCTAATTGCAGCCAGAGGTTGAATTTCTGGGGCTTTATACAATGTTGTATACTTGAAAACAGGACTGCATTTTACAGGCGCAAATTGCTGCCGCGCAGTTTACAATATTTGTGAGGATAAATGCCCCCCTGCAACCAGGACAGGACAGACCACAACACCATTATCGATGTAATATTTTGGTACAGATAGGATTTACATCAAAACTAATGAGTGGTTCGTAGCTGGAGTATCATAACTGAAAAGCTAACATCATTTTCGATGCATCTTTCTGAGTTCTCGGGGAAGAGCGGCGATGATTACCTTGGAATCTAGCTTGCAAAGCAGGCACTCCAGTTGGTCTTTTTATCGAGCCGGGCTGCGAACATGACTTGACCGCGCTAGTTGTAGTTATGGGAGAATGGGTCAACTAGCGCGGTCACAGAGTCACGTTCGCAGCCCGGCTCGATAAAAAGACCAACTGGAGCGCCTGCTTTGCAGGCTACTTGGAATCTTACTATAGCGCAGCCGTGATAACTATCAGCTGGTAATTTTTTGTCCGAGCCTGGAATACATTTTTATCAGAATTATCCAATGCCAGGCTTTCTGAGGAGCTGTAACAAAGTGAATGTGAAATCATCTTATCAACTCGTGAAACTAGAAAATTACAGTTGCCGTTGGCCAAAAGCTACTATATTGTGAAAAACAGACTTTAGGCTGCCGTTTTTCGATTTTGAAATGTCTAGCTGGCCCTACCGGTCCGAGTTCTCAAATGGAACACGACAATCTATCAGAAATGGTTCCGCTAGAGTGGCCCTGGTTATGGATTACAGCCACTCAGTTCTGCCGTTCGGCTTAGCAAGAGTGTGGGAATTTGTAGTGGCGAGTCATAGATGGAAAAAAACTCACGCTAACGCCTTGATCTTGCCATTATAAAATAATTGCTATCAATTAGTAATAGCTAGAACCAATTTCCTCGGCTGGCAAGATCTGACTAATGAATTTCAAAAAGTCCCGTAATGATCAATGAAGCTATTTTGATAAACGCATCCAAGAAAAGTTACAGGCTGTAAAAAAATTAAAGCACCGCAATGATTCGATGTCTAGGATTTTTCACTTTTCAACTGATTAAACTTTTTGTTAAAAACTGCACCCCATATATTCGAATAAGCACGGCTCTATATAGGTGCGGCACATTAAAGAGAAAAATATACAGAAAACAGGTATGAGCCACCTTAAACATTCTGACTGAATCTCAGAGTTCTCTCTCTGTCCCAGAGTAAAATCGCTTTCTTTTGCGGGACATGCTGGCCCAACCAGTCAGTTCTCAGGTGTAACACAACAGCTATCAGAACTGGTTCTGGCCAGCCAGGCCCTGGTGATGGATTACAGCCAAGTAATTATTTTTGATTTACAGTCAAGCGGTTCCGGCCGGCAAGAGCGCGGGAGTTTTCGTGAGTTATGGCGGGAAAAAATGAGTGCGCACGCATGCACTGACCATTCGTCTCGGCTAGACAGACCCACAGATGGTAAACGTTTTGACCGAACCCGAACAACTTGAAATTTAAAAGGAAACAAAACCGGTTTGAAAAGAAGTGAAGTCTAAGCAGTTTCACATGTGTATATAATTAATTAATTAATTAATTAGTCTATGACTATAAAAATCTAACAAGTCTATAACAGAGAGAGGCCAAAGGAATATATTCCTGCACAGAATAAAAGGTTTGGTTTGGTCAACAAAGTTGATATGGTATGTTGGCAAAGCTGAGAATATAAAATTAATGGTTAAAGAAAGACTAAAAACTAATAATATAGTATCCCTTAGAAATGACAAACAACTGATACCAAGTGATTGGCTCTTGCATGCAAGGAACGCCTGACTGAATTGATTGTATGGCACCATCCCAGAAAGCCGCGCGCGCACAAAATTTTCTCAAAATGGCCGCCATTTTAAATTACAGTCGTTGGTTTTAAAACAGTTCTAAGTATTATCAAAACTCATTATGTTTAAACGCATTTATCAGCTAAAGTTGTAGATGGGCTAAAAGGCAACTTCGTTGTTGAATGTAAATACCAGAACTTGTCTGTTTAATAGTTCATTTTACGGAATTCGTTTCTTTAGCAAAACGAAAAAACAACAGCGATCATTACTAATCTCGCAGCGCGTTCTGGGATGGTACCTTTTGGGCAGACCTGAAAGCGCGCGCTTATTGGCTTACTCCAAGCACGTGAATAATGTTCGATCACCTGGTACACTATGATAGACTATTATATGTAGACTATATAAACCGTTTATCTACATATATATAATTACTTTATAGTCAAGTTCGTGAAGGGAGCACTTATTTGCTGTTGCTACAATCATCCACAATTTCAGTGTATACATTTTGAAAAGTTGGAAATATTTTTCTACCACGACTTGTCTCCGGATCGGAAAAAGACAATGAAAGACAAGTTACATGGCCCAGGTGAAGCTCGGATAAATGCGCACATGATCGAAGCTCTATGTGCTGAATTGATCTTGACCTTTTAACTTAGTTTATAGCTTCCTTTTCGGAAAACTTTACAATAATTTATTTTAAACGTTCAGTTGAGTTCAGTTACAACCGTAATAATTTCAGTTTTAAAAGCAACGAAAAACGTAGTTTCTCATATATAACTTCTGTTTTCCATTCAAAACTGCCGCTTTTCAAAATTAGTTCCTTTCACTTTTGTGCAAAATATATTGATCAAATCTATTTAATTTGAAAAAGAAACCTTTTTAACGGACAGATTGTCAAGGACAAATTCATTTTAGCGCTATATTACATTACTCAATAATTTATCCTACGGATCAACACTAAATTCACATCAGAACTCATACTGTAATCCATAACATTAAGAGTGCATTCCTTTTGTAAAATCCAAATCCGGATTGTCAAACTGGATCGTTTGGATTTCCTGAACCAATGGAACAAAATTAATCTGAAACCAGATTTCACGATTGTTTGCACCGCAAGTAAACAATCCTGGATTAGATTTTAGAAGAAAATTTCTAATGGAACACAGAAGCCAGGTTTTGACTGCAAAATCCGGATTTGGATTCTACAAAAGGAATGCACTCTAAGTTATCCGCACTGTATTTGTACCGTTTAAGGCAGAATTGAGCTTCAACTATTTGTAGCAGAAGGTTTTTATATATATGTCTTTTGCCGAGTATTGGAATGACTGTCCAATCATACAATGAAATAGCCTCTTCAGTAAATGACAGGTCATTATTCATGGCCAGGTTTGGTGCTGACGAGAAAATGTTTTTACTTCATAAAAATATTTGACCCAACCTTGTTTTGCTGTTTAAAAATCCACTTACACGTAAAACTGACCAAAAACCAACTTCTCTAAAGCACGCTTTTTCTACTGCTGACCCCAGGCCTTTGGCTTTGGATTTACTGTTATCATTCTGTGCTGTATGATACTGAAATAAATTGTGATTGAAATTGAAGTTGAGCTAAAGATTAGTGTTTGTCTTCAAGCGTTGGAGGCATAAGCTTTTGTACAAATAGAGAAAAACAAAAATGCTTTAATATATTCATGATCACTGAGGTTTCTTTGCCATTCCCGTTTGAGTCAAGTCTGCACTGAGAGTTTTGTCACTTGTATAATCACAACATCAGATTCAAAATGAGAAACGGCGTTATGTGGTTATGGTGACTTAACGGGACATTTTATGTTCTACTATCCTCATAACGTAAAAGCACACTCCAGTACCCTTAACACGTATATCAAGTGTTAAATGTTTCAAAATATGCAATTATCTGAAGTGATCACGAAGGTAATGTTTAATCACAGAACGTCAAAATGTTGATCAACCACAGTTGACTGAGAAGTATTTGATGGAAATTGAAACAAATATTATACACTCCTGTATTCTACAACATGCTATGACGCATAAAATCTATTCTTGGCAACTATACATGTAAATGTATCCTTGCTGGTAATTTAAACAGCAAAAGAAACATCTTTGGAGACCCTACCAGATGTAGATACCAATTACTACGAAGAATCAGACAGGAGAATTACTTTAAAGTAAAACAAAGTGAGCTACAGTTGTAATTTGGTGGATTGCATGAAGAGTAAACTAAATTTCCTACCAAGATCAGCCTGCAAGATTATGCTGGTTTGCTATCTCGTTTGCAATGAATATAAATTATTCTAACGCCGCGTGCTTAACTCTGAATTCAACCAGAAGGAATATATATGTTACCCTATTTGCAATAGAGAACAACAAGATCGCTTGAAATAATAGGTAGTTTTGGTGTATTGGATAGTAACTGAAAAAAATAACGGATTTACTGGCATATGATACCAGAAATCCAAGCGATGAGATAAAAGAACATGCATGGGACAATCGATACATTTACTCGTCTTAACAATACGTCATAAAGAGAACGCTACAACGTCTATTACGTTCAAGTAGTTTTATTCATTGTAAACCTACAGCTCAGTGACACAATTAAAGTTTTAGGTTATTTTCTATATACCCAGGTTTGCAACCATATAGCTCGTTGTATTTCTATGCACCCAAAGCCAGCAAAAAATGTCTTAAAATTAAAATAAAATGTTCTCGTTAGCATTTAAATACCTTTTCGAATTGCTGAAATCCAAACAGTAACAGTGGGAGTTTACCTCAGTTTTCGAGCACGGGAGCTATATCCACTGCGATTAACGGCTCAAATATTTTAAAACGACCTTTGGTTATCATCAAAAATTGTAATGAATATGCCTGAGATATGTAAATAGAAACACTTTGTACTATTTAAAAAATTATGAATACTACATTCCAGCATACAAGATTCGCGTCTCCAAGCCACGATCACAGCTAGGAATAAATTTGTAAGTGTTCCTGATAATGAATTCTAAACCAAGTAGTGCAATGGCTGTAATTTTCATTGCACAATACATGCAAAAAAATAATTGTATTTTATTCTTTATTAATGGTCACGTTGCCTGGAACCAACACTTTTCAAAAACTGAAAGATTAAAGTTGAATATCAAATTGACATAACGATTGTCAAGTTAATAACATCAGGTTACCGATCAATTGATTATGAAGGGGAAAGGAGCGGGGAAAACGATTTGTATGCAAATACTTTTTCCTTGGTCAACCTTCGGCTGCCAGTTTCTCAGTCATAATTTTATAATTTTCGTTTACCATTTCCGAGCGTGCAAAAATTCCTTCTCTACTGATTTCAAACGGTCTGTCCTTACACACTTAAAGGACGAAGAATTGCATAGCTGTAAGGTTTCAAGTTTAATATCAAACTTTAAATTTCAACAAGAGATATCCCAATTATTTTCGTCAAAAATGGTTCAACTTGAACTCGCTTTACATGTTACCAACATTAAGTAATACTTTGGAAGCTTTTGTTGGATTTGTTTTAAAACAAAATATTAACCAGAAGCATTGATAACGGGCTCTATCCTGAAGACTTTAGTTTTAGCGCTTAGTAAATTTGTTCCTGTTAAATGTTTGCAGGAAAAGCGATTTCGAAATAGAACACAGTGCAGCGCACATAACACAACACAACACAACAAAGAAGGTTAGATCATCATGTGATTTTACTGGATAACTTCCCGAAATTTCTCTAAGAACTTTGATATAATATACAACAAATAAGGCAGTGAGTAGGAATAAGGAAGGGATAGCCTCTCTGTACGGTTTTGCAGATCAATCTTTCTAGGTACTCCAAATGTTATCATGATCAACTGCTTGTTTTTCCTTTCCGTATACCCTCATAATAGAAAACGATTAACGTCGTACAAGCATTAACAACAACTGTAACATTTGCACAAATGGATTAGCAACAAGAAATAATGCAAATATCATAACGAAAACAAGCAAACGAACGAACACACGCCATAATAATGTAAAAGCCATCCACACATTACTGTTGTGAAGGTGTTGTGATAAAGAGGATGATTTCACATGATGAAAACAAACGACCATTTATGGATAGCGTTTTTGTGACTTCGAATATCTAATAATAAATAAACATTTTGTCATAAGTGGGCTGAATTTGGCAGACTTGTTGTTATTGAACAACCTGGCCAGTTTCTGAGCTTCCTCAAACAAAATCATTTTTCAATGAGTAAAAAATACATCTAACTCACCAATCGATGCTGTCTGAAGAAGACTCGCCTCAGTTCAGCGTTTGGCCATTGCCAGGGAACGCCTTCTTTATACTTAGTCTTCCTAACAGAGAATGGGGACTGTTGACGACAACTCTTGGTGGTTGGTCGACTCGCAGGTTAACTAAAATCCCATTGAAAATAATCTAACGGCTTTTGAGTATTGAAGTTCCCGACAATTAGCATTTTCCGTAGCTTGTAAAACTTAACTTGGCAGTAGCAAAACAAAATGCCACAAATTCTACCAATCCAGTGCTATCGTCATAGAAACCAAGAGTATAACACTACTAATCTTGTATTCCTTACTTCTTCCTTTTTATTGCAGTTTTAGAATATATCATCCTGATGTAACGGTACTTTCATTTTGCATGGCAATGTTTTCTAACACATTTTGCCGAATTGGTTGTTGCAGCCGCCGGTTATAAAAATTCTTTACAGCAATGCTTTATCAAACAATTTAGTTGTCTTGTTGTCGTGATAAACACATACAGTGCCTTTCTACTTATTTCTTAAACTGAAACAAACTCGATTCCTGTGGTGTGAATTGTGTTTCCTTTTGTAAATCAAGAAGATAAAAGTGCACTTATCTTACGAAAGTGGAAGGTCATTGCTACAAAGAAATGTTCATCAACTAATAGACACATATGTCGCAATAACACACTTCAGAAACGACGTTTTTTTTATTTTCTTGCCAGGGGAGCAAATATTTTGAAAGAGCGGAGAAGCTTATTCCGACTTAGTAATTTTTGCGCATTGAGAATTTTGGTTTATTCGTATTAATAATAATAATATATAAATAATAATAAATAAAATATTTATCCAGGGGGGCCTACATCGCCAGAGGCGGTTTTCAGAAGGGCCCTGCAAAAATGACGGATCAAATCTGGTTCATATTTTCGCCTACAGAACTGTTTCGTGAGGGTGAACGTTCACCCCCACTCGTCAGGGCTGGTTTTTATTTCCCGCTCATACGAGTTATTTATATGCTTACACAGTGATGCAATAGGCCCTTTGCAGCTAGAGATCACATGGTACAAAATTCGCCAAACTGGAAGGCAAAAGAATGTGACAAACTCC
>JANRMR010222914.1:0-17496 GCA_025434825.1 Bergia sp. 'catenularis'
AATTCGGTGTCTAAATTCAAAGGCTATGGCAATTCACTTCTAAATACTACGCATGCGTATTGAACTTGTCAGTGTTGAAAACCTGTGCAGTCATAGCTTAGTTCGGAACGTGCAATAAGCCAAAAATTATAAGGCAAAAAAGTTTCAATGGAGTCAATCAAAATTTGCTTCTCGGCCATTTTTATAGGAAACGAAAATTAGTCGCGCGTTCACTGTTGTTATTTGCCGATTTGTTAATTTTGCGATTGCTTTGTAATTTATGTTAATATTTTATTAGTCCCAGCTCAGTATGTTAATTTATTATTAGTTCCAGCTCGTTTAATGTTCTGTTAGTCCCAGCTCGTTACTCCATATTAGCGTTACATCATGTTAAAGTTATGTTACTTTGTTAAAGCAATGTTCAAAGGGAAGATGCTAAATAAATGTGCAAGAATCCAGGTAGAGAGTTGATTACCAAAACGAAGCATTCTATGGTCTTCTTTTTATGAACCTGAACTCTTTTTGCAAACTAACAAGACCTGATTGATTATTTTACTATTTGTGTATTGATTCTATGAACTTCGATTCACGGCTTCGATTTGAGCTCATTTATTTTAACTTCTTCCCCATCGTGCACTTCAGCCAATTAAGGCGCGCCTACTAACTCATGTATCTTCTTACCACCAATCAGCGTGCACGTTAGAACTGCAGTGAAAAAGATTCATACTTAGACTGGGGGCACTAGGAATGCCTGTCTTCTTCACCCTAGTTGGATCATACATCAAATTCTCCATACCCTTTTGCTCCGTCGCTGTGTAAGAATCAGAATCAGCCATATCAGTGTCTGTGAACTGTTCTGTGTAGCTGTCTGTATGGGAAGGCACGAAAGAATTCTTCTGTGGGGCGACGTCCGTCTTTGTCGTTGTCTTGTCTGCAGTCTTTGACGTTTTTCCTAACTTTGCTGTTTGGTCAGCGGTATTGTCACTATTTTGTGCTGCAGGCGCGGGCGTAGCGTCATCGCCACTACCGCTGCCTTCACTCACAGCAGACTTCGCTGCTAAAGTATCTACTTTGTTGCTGTCTTGTGTTTGTGTAGCTTTGTCGGTGGTGGCCGAGGCCTTTGTTTGAGTACCTGAGTCCTGGGTACTAATGCTTGTTACGTCATTTGCCTCGTCGATATCAGCTCCTGACCCCACCCCCGAGCCGGACGCATCATTGTCGTTGAGGTCGCTCTTAGTTAGGCTAGTAGCACTGGGGTCATTGAAAATTTCACCCAACAGGGGGTCGGGTGCGCTACGTTTGTCGTGCGGACCAGAAGCCGGCAGGACTGAAAATGGGTCAGTATATTATGATTTAGCGTTGGTTAGTAGGTTATGACGAAAGGGTTAGTTTGACTATCACTAATTAAACCCTAATATCTCCGTAGACTGAGCTGTGTACGTTGAAAAGGTATGTAGACTGTGCATCTTATACCCCTCCCTTTCGATAGCCTTTTCCTTCGTACCCCTAAAGTAAAAGCTAAGTTTTCCACACACAGTAGGAAAGTTAAAAGGCTTTCGCAACCAACTATTCCTTTTTCATGATTTGTATTATAGGTTTTCAAACCCTACTTGCTCACCCTTCTCGATTAGTCTTTCTTCCCAGGCCTGAGCCAAAAGTTTTTCCTGGAATCTTGAGATTATCATGAATGTGCTTCAACATGATAACAGTTCCTCCAAATTCCAACAAAGCCTCGTTTACATGGAAATTATCTTCAACCTTGGCACGTAGAAACAATTTACAAGTAGGTTTTCTTTTATATTTTGCTGCTTTGCAATTTAATTCGTTTGTGGTACAATTTACAAGATTGGGCTTTGAAATCGGGTCTCGGGGTGAAGTCATTTAGTTGGACGTTATAGCACATAAAATCTGCATGGTCAACCATTTCATTTCGTGGTGCGTCGAGTGAAATAATTTCAAAAAATTAAAAACGAGCGCCAACAAAAATGAAAAACAAAGTTTACATGACTTGGTGTTCTAAAGAAAATGGAAGGTCAAGCAAATAGAAAATTACAAGTAAATAATTGATCTACCCCAACCCACAAGATTAAATGGCCCGTCCCAAAGTGTTAGTGTTAATATTGGAAGCTAAAGCAAGTGTTGTAAGTATGGAAGAATATTAGCGAGTGGGATATCTAGTTCAAAGTTGATTTCCCTTTAGTTCATTAATTAATTATGTTAAAACGCGGTAAGTGGACATCACATAGGTATTGCAGTCTCTACCTTCTGAATTGTACAAAACTGTGTTATAGTACATTAATTTTAAAACTCTGCAAGTTAGTCAGTTAGCTTTTTACTGTAAATAGTTATATAGAGATGACTACACTGATGTGCATCGGTTAACTGAATTTCGCTTCTGTGAAATCTCAGATTAAAGTTTTTACGAATAAATCTTTGTTTCGGTGAGGTGGCCATAGTCATTCCGTTAGCATAAATAAGCTTCATGAAAGAAAAGAAAATAAATAAAATAAAATAAAACCATATTTCAAGGCATTGAATTTGTTTGTATATATAAAATCGATAGCTCTGCAAGTGCACTGAAAGTGGTTAGACGTGTATACTCAGGAAATTCATTTGATTAATTTCATTGGCATTTTAAATTTGTCTTGCTTTTCTTTGCTATGCATTTCAGTGCAATATTGTAGTTTTGAATTGGATCAGACCAGCTAGTTAAAGAAGCAATTAAAGTCAAAGCCTTTTGATTTTGTATTTTCTTAACTGAACATAGCAGAGATTTGTATTGACTGGGACTGATAAACAACTTCTAAAGCAAAAAAATATCAACAATTGTGATGGAAAAACATAAGGAAAATTGTATGTAATTATAATACCAGAAGTAGAGTAAATAGCACGATTCACACTCTAGTTTTATATGAAGGTGTGTTTAATTTCCGTCACAATCACATTCCACTCTGCACTTAACGTCAAAATACTTTACATTTTGTTGTTGTGAACAACATAGCGAATCAAACACAGATTTGATTAGATTTGGCGCTTATTATAAAGAAATGAGGTAATGCGAAATTTCAGTATTTTGCTTTGACTATATCTCTTTGAAGATATATTCTTTTACCTCCTCTATTTCCTCAGTGAAGACAAAAGGTATATTTGGCTTGCAACTGGCCCTCAGATTTGTAAGAAATTATTCTGGTCATTCACAGTTGAGAGAAAGCATTAACACGAAAGACATTACTAAACAAGCACATTTTAAACATTATCAACACAGCTCGACAATATTTTAATGAAAAGTGTCAAGGTGAGCCAGTTGTGAGATATTAGTGTTTGTGAATCATATGAGAAGTAGGGAAGTTAATTTTCGTAAAGTACAACTGAACAACCCAGTTCATTAGATGTGTGAGTATAATGAACGTAAATCGTAACTGTACTTGACTGAACATTGTTAGTGGTGGGCTAAAGAAGTAAAGGAAAAAGACAGCGAAAAGGCTTTTACAGACTGTCTCCGAGAATTTTTATGACGCTGTATTAATTAGAATGTTTTATCTCATTTCACGCAGTTGAAAAAAATGACTATCTTTATTTTGCGTTTGTTTCGCTCTCTTTCCCTCTTTCCATTTCCCTTTCCTTACCTTTTTCCGTCGATAGAGCGACTATAGATAGTAAAACTATTAAAAAGCCGAAACCCATAATTCGGCTAGAGCAACCTGCAGGAAAATTGACAATAAACATAATGTCAGTCACGGTTTATTGTTCTCGGGAGCATCTCTGTTTGAGGTTAACAAACCGTGAAGTGGAAAATCAATAATATTTTTGAATATGACTAGTAAGTATTGTCTTATTCAGTGAATACTGAGATTGTGTTATTGTTTTTTCGTTAAAATTCTGGTGTTTTACAGTTTATCATAATTATGACGAAAAAAGCGTTTTAGGAAACACTGAAATCAAAGTTTTGCAAAGTTATGGTTGCTAGCTTAAGCTAATGAGAAGTATAAATATGATTGTTTTACCTGCAAAAGTAATCATTCGAGCAAACTGAAACACAAAGAGCTAAGAGAGCAGAAAAATAGCGTGTGGTTAGTGATGAACAGAAACAAAATGACTGTTTTGACTACAAGTAATTTTTGATCCGTTTGTTCTTGTATTTTAATCACACATATTTTATGGAGAATGTATTCAACTAATTCCCATGACTTGACACCAAGCTAGACTGCAGACAAGCTTGCTCAACGTGAATTGTGAGGTGAATGCAATTTTCCCGAAATACCAACCAGGCGCAGTATAATTATAAATTCACTTCCACTTTCCCAGGTTTTTGCCTAAAATCTAAAACTATCCACGTGCTGATCAAGTCATTTGAGTTTGTCGTAAAAATTAAGTGGGAAAGATCCTTGTATTTGCATATACTACAGCAGAAAGGAATAACGCATTTGATTTTAGCTCTGTAACAACGAGAATCCTAAAGCCTGTTTCACACTTGTGAGATAAGCATAAGTACAATAACAACAAATTTGGACATCAAACATGTTACCCAGCGAAAACTGATTGAAGATGGGACGCAAAGGAAATGGAATGGAAAAACATAAGTTATGTAGCGACATGAACAAATTTTTCATATAATTATATAATAAACGCAAATGAGTTAATTCAATTTTTTTAAGACTGTAAAATCAAAGCTCTAATAGAGCGACCCAGTTGGAACTTTTTTTTATAAAGAACAGCTATGACCAATTCCAGACGAAGCAAGCAAACTTTTGATATATTTGTGTGGTAGACGCAAATGAATTATGGTAACTCAAGTTTCTTTTTTTTTAAGATTGCAAAATCAAAGCTCTAAGCTCTAAATCTAATAGATCAACCCAATCAATAATTTGTTTATAAGGTCGGGTTATGACTAATCTTGTACAAGGCGCCGCGATCAGTAGATGATCTGTACTTTTATAAAAGAACAGATGCAATAACTCAAGATATTGCATCTAGTTGCAAAATTCAGAGCCCTATAGGTTCTCCAAAATCGGTTTTACCATTCAGAGCAAAGCTAGGACCAACCAAGTCAGTCTCACAACTGCTGGTGCCAGTCGCACCGAAACTCGAGCCAAGAATCCTGGCCGAGCAAGTTCCAGTGTTACTCTACTCACCCGCCTGGGATAATATTTGTCTTCCAGTGAAACAAGTCCCAGAAAAGATTTGCTATTCCAAAAAGACCATAAAGAAAAATCCCTTAGAAATTTCCACTTATTCTCTCTTTTCTTTGGATTATTTCGTCAGTTCCACGACAGATGGCAAGCGAAAACACTAAATTGCAAATTTGCTACATCAGGGTTCATTACCACATCGCATATGCATTTGATTATGTCATGTCAAACCCGGCAACAAGCAGGTATGGCGAATGGTTAATTAACCTGCACTTACCCCCTCTCCCTGAGGTTCTTATTGCAACTCATGGATTCAAGTGGCTATTATTCGTATCCTCGAGAGGTCAATTTTCAGACTGTCTTGAAACAAAGCCTCAAGAAATTTAGAGAACATGGCGTATTACAGCAATATTCTACGTCAAAACAAGACAAAAAGTTTTTCTTTGATTGGAAGTACAGAGATGCTCCTTGTTGCCAGGAAAACGTGTTAAGTTAACCAAAAGGCGTTTAACAGCAGAAAACTTGCTTAAAACGCCTTTCATAAGAAATGAAATTTATTTGAAAATGATATTTTGATACCGGTAAAAAAAGCGAAACGAATTTTGAAATCACGACTTTTGGTCGTTTGTTTCACATGATTTAATTATTCATAAAGTTATCTAAATCTGATAGAATGTCTATAGAGAAAATATCACGGCTCTTTGAATTGGGTCAAACAAAAGCTTGTCGCGGGCTCTTGGTTCCGGTAAACATAATGAATGTGCTTTCATTTATCAACAAGCTTGTTCTTAGCTAAAAAAATATTTGTTAGGTTTTAAGGCAGCACTGATAATTGTGTCGTAGTGGACTGTAACGAGTTCAGTTTCCTGTGATAACTGATACGAAAATAACATCTTTGTTTTGTTTATGGCACACAAGATGACAGTATTTGTTATCGTGAGGCGAGGGCACCTGTTGGGCTGTTGCTAGGGAGGATAAACGAAGGAGGTGAATACTAAACTTCGGTGAAGTTGGGTCAGGAAAGCAAGATTACTGAACCCGCTGGGTGCCCCCAACTCTCTGCTGTTGACCTCGATTAATTCATATGGCAATCATATTGACTTGTGGCAACTGCATCATTCAGTTAAAACTCGAGTTACGGTGCCAGAAAATATGAGTTATGGTACGAAAATAAGCTTTATGATTCCAGGGGTTTGGCCTTACTCAAAACAGAAAAACTCAGGACATAGCCAAAGGACTTGGAAAACTACTTAAGGTTCTGTATTTGTGCGGCTATCCATGGTAGTGTTCAGGCTGCATTTGGCTTTGACATTGAAGCAATATTCCAGAGCGTGTTCACAGAATAACCACCCGTCAAAATAGACATTAGTTGAACCTGTTTTGTCACCGAGCAACTGATAAATATCAGCTCAAATCAATGGAGCTTTCAGTAAGTTTAAAAAGACGCAATCTTGAAATACAGCCGGCAGTATAGGCAATTTTCCGAGTTAAATGATCCAATCCCTGGTTTTCTTTAAAAAATAACATCCTTGCAGGGTTCGTATTGTTTAAAAACGGGAGCAATGATCACGTTACTGGTGTATTCGGAAAACTGGTATCCAAGTGACAAAAGGAGGGGGTGGGGGTGGGGTGAACTTTGGGTAGGGCCGTGCTGTTAAACACACCATAGCCATAAGAAACGAACTGGAAGCATCAGGTAGAAATGAAGTTCAAATATTATTTTGTTTCTTTAATTTATTGTGCTTTTCTTTCAACAATAACAGTATTTTCAACTGTCGTGAACATGTGTCTTTTGCAAACTGCATAACTTTAAGGCAATTTGCTTGCGGGATACAAAATGATGTTCAATCTTCAATTAAAAGGAAAAAAACTTTTGAAAAGAAACATGCATTCAGTCGATGTGTCGTTGCATTTTCTTTACTTTTCGACACTTCAACTTGAACAAACATTAAGAAATAATCTTCTATTGATACTGACATGAATAATAAAGCTTTGTTATGTTGAGACGGCTGTAGTTACCAAAGTTGCTCAAAACAGCTTAGAAGAGTGTTACAATACAGTACGAAGTATTTGTTACCAAACTGAAGCCGCTATTGTGGATGCCAGTTTCAGTTTCAGTTTATTATTTTCCCGCTGTGCTTCATATTTTACAATAAATGAATAAATTCTAAAATAATATTGGCGTATTACATATAAATAAAGATATAGTCAAATACAAACATGAAAACGCCAGACGAGGAGGCTCATAAAGAAACCATAAAGGCTTATTTGGACTATGGCCCCATCAATAACTCGAATTAGAAATATTTTTGACGTACAGATACATTACAGTTTTGAATTATTTTTAAAAAAATATATAAGCAGAGCATGCCAAGACGAAACAACAGAAAACTTTCTTTGCAGATCAGTGTCTTAAATTTTAATTTAAAAATAGCGATAAAAACCAGTTGAATGCTGCAGAGCATTCAACACTAGGTGAAAAAAACACGCAGTTTGGCTTTTGTTCATCTTGCATTTTTCTCTTCGAATACTCGTTGTCTTCTAATTGCTTCTAAAATGATTACAAATTGCTTTTTAAGGAAGTTCACGTTCGCTTTCTGCTAAAAATAATTAACGTTTATTAAGACTATTAAATTTAATCATGCTTATTTGAACATCGTTTTATTATAAGGCTTTTATAAATTGGGGATTGAATTGTCTTTAGCCTCAAATATAAACACCACCTTTGTCTTCCATAAGGCACCCAGAGCGCGCGTTATATATATCCTATTATATAATCCGAGTTTTAACTTGCCAATCAAAGCAAGCGCAAAACTGATATTCACTGTTTTGCCATGTACATATATATAAAGATTTGGGATAAAATAGATACACGTAAGCGTTTTAACGACGATTTTAACATTTTAAAAGATCAATTCTTAATTTTTTAAACCAGATCAGCTTCAACATTTTAAAATTCTTATTCATTAAGTACACTGATCATTCAAACAGTTTCAGTTTTATTGTGAGAGCAGTTGGAAAGAAACAATCCGCGTAAGATAATGCAGCACTTTCACAATGATAAATGAGAGACAAGTTGTGGGAAGATTGTTCTTTTACTAAACTTTCTGTAACCTTGCAAAGTCAGTGACTGAAGCGTGCAAGAAGCAGCTCGCATCTTGAAAGGCTATCATCAACGTTCACGACATCGCAAGTTTTTAAAAAAAATCAGTCTCACGTGGCAGGAGCTTTACAAAAGCTAGTTGACAGTTGGCACAGGCAAAATATTTCAACAGATTTTTAAAATACTCACACTAACAACCGCATATTATGCTGTAACAAAATTAGAACATAGCCGTATGTGCGATTGTGAACAGACACAATCTTAGAGCATACAGTTTTCTCTCAAGTAGAGAAGAAAATATTACTGTGTGATAAACTATTAAATGTATTTTTATCATTTCATGAAGGACTATTTGATTTATATACAATTTATGGGAAAGAAAAATTCGCCGCAGCTTAGCCAGGCAAGATAGATGAATTTAAATGTTACTGGACGGGTAATGCTTTCACTTCTAATGAACAATCGGTTTATATTTTGAATCATAAATTATTATCATTAGCTTTTATGAGTACAATAATAACAAAAATTTCAAATTATATAATTGTGTGATTGTGACCTTGAGTCTTGCTATTCGAGTTGAATAAGACTATTATTGCTAATGTTATTACTCGTGCAATCTGTGGGCGTGTTACATACACAATAGGTTCGTGTGACTGTCATCAATCACTTTACAATTAGACCATATAGTACAATAAAAAAACATTTTGGCACTCAGAATTTCTGCATGGTATGAATGCAACAGTGAGATTCAAAGCAATTTAGTTTTAACTAAAATGAACAAGACTATGTACATTGGCGTTATTTCCCCTACAAAAGCATGAACCTTCTTAGGTTTTTGCTGTCTCTCAGTATTATGTTCTCTAGCCTCAAAGTCCTCAAAGGTTAATTTTCCTTTTCGCGATTAAGTGGAAAAGTGACTGCGCTCGGACGTCCTGTCCTGTGATGGATTCATGCAGACAAGTTTCAATCTTCTTCATGATGAATGTCTCCTGATGTTCCTGGAAGATATATCAAATTTTATTCGGTGATCTAAAAATTAAGATTTTTTACAGGTTCACAAACTAGGAAAATATACAAACGAAACAAATTACATTTCTGAAGCTGAAAGAATCAAAATTTTAAACTTCCTGGGTGAGAAGGAGAAAAATTGAATATTATTGACAATAAGAGACTATTTCGATTTATAAATATGAGGTGATGTAGTTTGGAAAGGTAATATTAGGTTGAGGATTTTCTCAATTTTAATGCTCGAATGAAATTGAAAACTCCCAACGCTGTTAAAAAGAACATTTGAGAATCAAGAAATTTATCAGTTTCTAGTTTGCTTTCTTGTACAGAGGTCAAGATGCTGCAATTGCAAAGTAAAACCTAACATGTCTAGGCGTCACGCAACCCGGAGTGCAAGATTTGCATTACTGCTACTGACACAAACGTCTTCAAAAATTTGGATTTTAGTTTACGATATTTCCACCTCTATACAAGATAGCAAGCCGAAATCTGGTACTTTTGCTAATTTAATGATGATTTTCCCAAAAATGTTGATAGCTTTTCAATGTTCCTCGAGCATCAGAATTAAGAAAACTTCAACCTTGTTTTTTAATTAGCCAGTCATTGTTACGCGAGCCTGGAGGATTTTCGTCAATCTCTCCCAATTGTTTGATTAAGTGAGTGACTGAGTAACTAAGTAATTGAGTGATTGATATGGATTGATTGATTGATTGATTGATTGATTGATTCACCTTCTATTTCAAGAAATCGTCTTCGCGTCCTGGGACGTAATTCCAAGAATCTCCGTCTCACTCTGGGTTTATCGTTAATATTCTTGTTGAGATAACGCTTCATTCCCATATAAGGCGAAATCTTGTGCAGCTTCAGGGGAAAAGACCCTTTGTAAGGTAACACCGCCCTCAGTGTAGAAGGATATGGCTTTACCTGGCCTAAACGTCTTGAAACGAAATTATTTGGAGTGTTAAGAGAACTGCTTCCGGACACATACGGCGATTTGTTAGCTTTTATTTTGTATCTGTTGGTTCTTAACGTGTTCGTTTGTGGTATTATTTGGAACTGCTTATGTAGAGGTCGGTGCATATTTCTATCATAGGTCACAGCACCGTGTAATTGAGGAATATTCCGAGGACTTCCTAAGGATGCTCCTGGTTTTAAAGCGGCCGCTTGGTTTCTTTTGATGGAAGGCACTAACAAAGGCGTTGCTATGTTTTTTCCAGAAACCTTTGCTGGCATCCGTAACTGTGTTTGTGAGTATGCAATCGAGGGCCGGGGAATCTCTGTCCTTCTGTAATCCGAAGGTGTCCGTCCCGCATTGGAAATCTTGGAACGAACAATAACACCATTGCCACTTCCTTTAAACGCGCGAACTATGTTCTCACCAGGAATATGGTTTCGAGTTGTAGAACTTCCTGTCTGGTAAGGCTGTGGACTGTCATTACCCATAATGCCATAGTCAATGTGCGGAGGTTGTACAAGCGGAACGCTCGGCACAGGTTTCCCTTGTAACGGCTTAAGAGTGTTTGCAGACGAAATCTTTCCTGTAATGGTGTTACTATTTACAGCTTTTGCTAAGAAATTTTTATTCCCCGCAACTTTAATGATAACTGGTTTAATGGTTACAACTGGAATTTGGAACGGAGCGGTTCCTAATATCGTCCCGTTACCAAGCTGCAGCTTTGTTTGACTTCCAATTGCAGCTTTAGGTGGCGTAGAAACCTGTAAACTGCTTGGAGTATTAGCGGAGGGATCATATGTCTTATAAGGTACAATTAAAGTTTTCATTTGGTTTTCGCTATTTGGTTGTACAATCGGTGATTGACCTTGAGCCACATCGGTTCGAACAGACTTGTTTAAAGTTGTTGTTTGACCCAAGACGTGTGCTTGATTTGAGACAACGTTTTGATCCTTTGAAGAAAGGGAAGAATTCGTGCTCTGGAACATATCCTTCTTTCCTGCAACATTGATATCATCTGTTGAGTGAAGCGAAAGGTTGACCTTTTGAAATGCATCCGATGCTTTATTTTTATTTCCATTCAAAGTGGGCGTAGTTTCATTTCTTTTCTTTAAAATGTAAAACTTTGCCAAGTTATCGAGAAAGTTCTTCAACCCAAGCTCACTTGTGTTCGTGCGTATTTGAATGTAAGTGGGAGCTGCATCTTGTTTGTGGATACCCACCTTATCTGACCGGTTTTTATTGAGGTTATTTTTATCCTGTTGGTTACCATTATCTGGAGACAAACTAATAACATGCATAACAGGGTTTGTCACTGGTTCAGAAGTGTTCATTTCTTTGACGGGAGTTAGGTTAGGTCGAGTTGCTTCGTGTTGCGGTTGCATTAAGACACCTTTGTTTAAATCCTCTTTTATCGAGTTATTCATGGCCGCCGCTAGAGACTGCTGGGTAACTATTGGTTTGTTTGTATCTATACTACTATCCTTGGATACGTTAGTGGTAGATGAAAAAGATTCATTACTAACTAAGTTTTGCTTTTGTACGTTGGCCCTAGTTACCGCTGCCGGTGGGAATAGCAGGCTCGACCACATCAGTTTGTTGCTTTTTACCGGTACACTGTCACTCTTAGCTCGTCCATTAATAATGGGAGTTTTATCTATGCTACTTCCTTGGTATGTCAAAGAAGGTTGATTGCCATTTGGCACATTCAATTTCGTGACGTCAGAACTACTTTTAGCGCCAGGTGGTATGAATGACGTTGTTTTAGCCGGTTGTTCATTGGTTGGCTTTGGATGAACTTCTGTTTTGGAAATTGCTGATACTGCTTTGTTGGGCAGTATTTGAGGATTGATGTGAATTGTTACAGCAGGCCCAGGAGGAGCAGCTGCCCTACCACCGTTGTTTGGAACATTGTTTACCTTCTGACTGTTTGCTACCTGGCTTAATAAAACCTTTGGTGTTGACGCATAAACTTTTGCAAGAGTATTTACAAAATTACCCACTTGTTTATTTGCGCCATTTTTCTGAGCCTTGTTGTTCTGAGACGCGCCATAGTTTCCTTGAGATGTTGGGTACTTCACATGACTAGACAAGTGATTGTCCACCTGACCTGGTATTTGATTGGTTATTCGTCCAGCTTTGATGTTACTGCTTGAAACCTGTACAACTGGTCTAGCAACTCCAGTTGGAACCTGTTTAGCTTGTTTCCATACACTGTTTTTCGCGTTAAACGAAATTTCACGATTACCGAAATCCAAATGCTGGGCTTTTATGGCGGGTGAAGAACCCCAGAAAGAGTTCTTTATTCGCGTGTTACCTGTGCTTGTCTGGGACCCAATAAATAGGGGTCGGCGTTGGCTGCTATATAATTTCCTCTGCCACGTTGGCGGCACAACGGAATTCATTTGCCTCGGTGAGGCTCCTTGTTGTATAGCACTTGTAGTATGCACGGAATTCTTGAGGCTTTTATTGTTTTTTGGTGCTGCAACGAAATTCCTCGGCAATCCCTTCTTGGACCAGTCTTTAAATGGGATGAAGTGTCCATAAAGGTATGGACGGGCTTGATAAGTGCGATGCGTGGCACTCCAAGAAAATGGAACTGACCCTCTGCTAAATTGACGGTAATTGTTTGCACCATAATATGAGGAAGGAGCTTTAAGGCGGTTTCCAAGCTGTGATTTCCTGGCAGCGTTATTGTACAAAGGATTCCTAAACCTTTGGTAGTTGGCATGATATTTATTGGGATACACTTTCTGAAGATTCCACGGCCTTCCCTCTGAAATTATAAACAGCAAACACACAAATTTAACCGTAATAGAAAGACCTTTATTTTAGACTAAAAACCATCCACCGCTCTATATGGCGCTTGTAAAATTCAGAACTAACAGGAACATGCCATTTATTCCTGTAAACGTATATAAACAGCACAGAGGTGCACATTTGCATGGGTATCAACGCCTTCTTAATCACACACCAACACACATACATATAGTCACGTGTGTACATATGGACACGCACATGTGTGTATCCCTGTGTATGCGTTATCATACACGTACGCAGACACAGGATCTATACGTGCTCAAAAAAGTACCCATCGATGCATGCAGGCAAGTTGTTGCATGCGCATGGGCCGCCATACGTGCAACGCGCATGTTACCACGCACGGTCACGTGGATACGTGCACTATCACAGGTTCGCACTTGTTTACAGACAGCTAAAACACACAAAATATTCTCCTTCAAAAATGCAATACCGAGATCTCAAAGTATGAAGCCATTTTTTTCTGACGAGGGTGTCGAAAGGTAGTATTCCATGATAGGAATAATAATTTTGCTAATTTCTAAGCTGTTCTTAACCCATTTTATCCAAGTTAATTAACTGGCAAACTTTGCTATTTCTTCCGATTCATTCACAGGTCAATGAACGATACGGAATGTTCAGAATTTTAGATTCGATTTTTAGAACAGCTTTATTGCATTTTGATTTTAAGCTAAGATATATCTTTTCTAATGAGTGTCCACGATTAGCTGTAAAAGCTAATTACACTAATTACAAGACCTAAAAAAAGCTTACATTTATTTTCATAATTATCATCATTATTACTGCAATCATCATCATCATCACGATCATCATTTATCGAATAAATTGCTCCTCCAAACATTGCGAGAACAAGATTAACAAGATCTGCCTAAGGAGTCTACTCGGACAATACGGTACACAAATTATAATGCATGCACAACCACATAGACAGAAATCCCAAACTTGTTCACCTGCTTTTATGACCTCCAGGCTGGTCGTTACTATGGAGACTACACAACAGAGTACTTGAAACCACATTCTACTTGTCCAAGCTGAGGAGAAATTTAAAAAGTTAACGATAGCTGAAAACAGAGCTATTGTCGTTCTTATACGGAAAATGGTCGCTTTATTATCGTGATTTTTGAAATATCAAATGACGATAATTTTATTTGCTTATTACTATATACAGCAGTTACAAAACAAATAGAATGATAAATGAGTAATAATGTTTTAACATAAGCTAAACTGTAAACCAGACGAGCTTTGTTTAGTATCAGAAGCAACGTTTTGGATTCACTAGTGCATGGAACAAGTGAGAACCGCTATTGACATCATTTGTAAAATATGTACAACTCTTCTATTTTTTCCTTTTAGAAAGCCGCAACTTATTTGCAACTGTGTTAAAACGCTTGTTATCAACGTTACTGATGCTACCTCAATGAAATTTGTTTTAAAATCAAAGTGAAACAAGTATTACTTTACTAAATTAAAATTCAGTCCCTTTACAACACTAAAATGCATAACACTACTTTACAAGGACCAGCTGTGTACAACAATTAGTTTATAGTTGCCTGTTATAGCATCTTCGATCATAAAACAGGAAGCTTGTCCAAGAATTTCAAACACAACTCAGCAATAGTTTTATTTAAACTTCAGTAAGCTTTAAACAGTTAAAGTCAAGTTATTCAGCTTTGTTTCGAACATAAATTTTTACCCAAGTTTCTCAGCTGAGTCGCTGTAATGTTTGACTTACGCTATGAACCAGCCATTAACAATACTTAGCAGGTACTTGGCGGTTATGAAAGAACTGATTTCGAATTTTTCGAATTTTGCCTGCATATAAACCAAATCATTTTCGTTTCAAACATATATGTTTCCGCAAATACAATGAAATCCGCCGGCCAGGCATTGATCTGCCTTCAATTTTAACTTGTGACTCCGTTAGAGGCACCGAAAGGGTCCGAAATCTCTACATATTGCAGTTCATGTACTTACTTGTTCTTAATTGCTATTCTAAAGCAGCTCTGTGATGATTAAATTAAAGAAAGCATACCAAAGAATACCTAAAAAGGAAAAGCTTACCATAAGAAAGCCATATTGCTTATTCCAAGTTTGAGCAACAAATTGAAGTTGAGCGCTTTAAAACAAACCATATCGAGGACAAGCGGAGATGGCGGATCATATTTGTTTAAGAGCCGGCGCAATTTTAAAACGTTTCCTGCTGGTTGCAAGTGGCTCGCAAACTGCTAAAGCGTAAACGTGAACTTGGAAAATAACCTGTCGTGCTCGCTTATGCGTGCTCGGGGCAAAAACAAATGCTGATAGAAAATGTCTACCATTTTACACGTTTTGAATCCCAGTCTATCTGTTCTATCTGTCCGACCTAAATGTGTACTTTCTTGTTTTGAATATACAACAGTTTTTGCAAAACAATTATTATGTCCCATCCCCGGTGCAAGCTACTCAAAAAAGATATTTTGGTGATAATTATTATGGTACCTAATGTGCCGAGCATCCCAGCTCATTGAGAGATGGCTAAATTTCTGCTTTTGAAAATGCAGAGTTCCATTCGTTATTGGTACTTGCGAATGATCTAGGACAAATTTTCTTTAACTCTTGACTTTAAATTTAGTCTCTTTATTTGACTTCCCTGCCTTCTCCAACAAAATGGTGCGTGGGTAAACTCACCCCCTCCCTCCCCTCCTCGTTTATCTCTTGTTATATAAACCAACAACACCTGAATTCAGTTGTATGGATAACTTCTTTGACGTTGTGGTTCTTCACTTGTTTAGGGTTTCGTCGGGGACGTTATTGGATATTTTTGTCAACTTTCTTGGGCTTTTGCTGAAACCTAAAACTGTTATACATGTAAATGATTCCAAGCGAACAGAAAATGTCAGAACTTAAATTTTCTCTGTAAAAAAAGCTTTAAAATGAAAAAAGACTGAAAACAGCGGAAAACACGTTGAAATAGAAAAAAGTTTTACTCCCTGACTTGACCATCGAGTCATTGTTTTGTTTCCATGGTAACGACTTGGATTGTGCGCAAAACTTTAATATACGTTCGGGCTCACGCACTGTTACATCTGCGATGTGTTGGGGGCATAGGCACGAGGCAAACCTTGGCAACCTATTTTTAAAGTCTTCAGTTTTTTGATCAAGCGTGACGTTAAAAAACGTTTTAAGGGTAGCAGATTTAACCACGCCCCCCCCCGCCCCCCTCATCCCGTCCACATAGGGTAAAACAGCTGTTGGGACTTCTCTAAATGAGAGCCTATCATTTTTGCAAGATAGGAGGCAAAAACAAAATTCCTCTGTCTCAAGTTTACAATGAAATCGATATCGGCAAACTTATAGGCGTGCATAGATTTGACGTATTGTGCCGATGATTATTTATTCCTAACTGTCAAGCAAACAAATTGATGACAAAGGAAAGACTACATACTGACTAAATAACTTACTAGATACTAACTTATTTGAGTGTATTATTTTGCCGCAAAAAACAAGGGAGCACGCCAGAGTTGGCTTCGAAGCAAGCTTTTCTTCGATATCTAGCGCCAGCTTGGATTCTGCGGTATAACCCCATTAACTCATTCATTTCGTAGTTTGAACTCTTTGAAATTGGCGCAACAAGAGCCGCAGAGCAAACTGAACTTGAGCCCCCGCTACAAACTTATTAGATACACCGCTGAAAAGAGTGGTACCGGACCACGGCTCCAGCGTTGTCTATTTTCCTGACTTGTGGTAGAGGTATATTGTATGTTGAGTAAAAACATTTTTGATGGAAACATCGGCGTTACTTCTTCGGTGAATTTGAACTCGTTATTTTGATAAAAACAAAAGTTAACTTATATTTCAGTTCTAGGAAACATTATATTTCGTAGATTTTTACAGGTTTTCTCAAAAATCTATCCATTTAATGATTGAAAAACAAACGAAAAGCTAAGAAATGAAATCTAGTGCAGTAATTATAATTGAAATGTAACGCGATGTTACACATCGAGTATTGGTTAAGTTAACATTGTGGCCATCTATTTATACAGAGACTGAATCAAAAACTGGAAAAAAAGTTTTTGCTTGAATCGACGTTTCGACCGCAACCTACGGTCTTCATCAGGGATGAAAGTTAGTCACGTGACAGCTATTCAATCTCTGTATAAATATATCAAGCTACTAGATGAATAACAATTTACACTTCTATTGTGGCCATCTATTATGAAAGCAATGTGTTTGCGATCTCCTTTAAACTTGATTTATGGGGTGGGGGGGGGAACGTTTTATTTTGTGGGGAGAATAATAGTATGCGGGGAGGCTATGGGGGAAAGGGGGTGTACTCAAATTGTTTGAAAAGAGTAAATGCTTGTTTAAGTTACAGGAAATCAGCCACCTTATTACGAACGCCTCCGTGACTGCTGCAGACTGTAAAGTTAAGGGGGTATGATACCCTAAAAAATGTATGAAAAAGAGGTTTTGAGGGGTTAGGGGTGGTACTAAAAAATCTCTTTTTTCTCACTAATTAAATATTG
>JANRMR010223025.1:0-17486 GCA_025434825.1 Bergia sp. 'catenularis'
CCTGCAATTAAATGCATTTGTTGCAATGGACTCCGTTATGCTTGCAATGGTATTTGGAGGTCAAGGGGAGCTTGCATGTGCAATATAGGATTTAGTGAAAGATTTGGGTGAAAGTTATTCAACTTTTAGCAGTTTAGTCTCGGATTTTTATGCCTTCCCCTCCCCTCCCCCCTGCGTTTACATGCATTTGTTGCAATGGACTCCGCTATGTTTGCAATGGTATGCAAGCAATGGCTTGCATGTGCAATATAGGTTTGACTAATGCATTTGTGAGAAAGTTATTCAACTTTAGAAAATCCGGAACTAACTAAAATCCGAGACTGAAAATCCGAGACTGGAAAAATCCGAGACTGAAAAATCCGAGACCAACTATAATTTGGTTGATAGATGGAACAGCAGCATTGTGCTGAAACAACTTCGCTGGAAAGATCTGAGCTTGTAGTTTAAAGTAAAGATTGTTAACAATATCGTTGAAAGACTTCAAATCTTGGCTGGAAAGTTCTGAGCTTGTAGCCACTGTTTAAAGCTATTTTAAAAACTCTAATGAATAATGCAAAAGATGTTAACAATACTGTTCAAATCGCAAAGGATGACTATTTTGTAACAGACTATTAAAAATCCCTTCAGTTCCAATACTGTTAAGCTCTAACACTGAACAGTTCAGAAAACTTTTCTTTGTTAAAACTGTTACTCAATGGAACCCTCCAACAGACACTGGTATTTGAACTAGCTCCAGTTCTTCCCAAACTGCATTTGCGGAGCACATCCATTACTCTGGTAGCCCCATCCTGTGATGTCAGTATTTCTCCGCTGGCCTGGGAGATTTTGCCATACAATAACAGAATCAAATAATGATCGCGCGCATTGTACTGAGGAGTGTGCTAGAGCTTAAAGAAAATTCCTTATGCCCGGACCAAATACCCTGCAAACTGGCTCGTTTGTGCAAAGAATATAGGAAAAGAAAGTAAATATTCTTTAAAGGTCCGTGGCCAGAATTTTTTGTGAGGGAAAATTGGTACCTGTAAGCGGTAAAGTTTGAAACTTCTAGGGGGGGTCCGGAGTCATGCTCCCCGGCCAGGTAAAATTTGAAAAACTCGGGTTGCTTACGACTAGTTGCATATTAAAACTGTACAGGCAATTATAATGTTGCTGAAATAAAAGGCAAATCAGTAACTGATCATCAGTAGGATACCTAAATTATGTGCAATTCTACAACTGGTTTTGGCTCCATTAAATCCTAAACCATGTCGTGCGCCTGTTACGCACGCGCTCAGTGGAAACGTATTAACAAATTAGTTGTCATTAAATACTATGACATGTAACTGAAAAAATCGCTCCCAGAAGATGCTTGAAATTGTGTTGAAGTATCTGACGGATTTGCCTCCCAACTGTGTTCGCGAAATGCAGTTCACAATTTCGAAACTTCTCATCTTTGTACTGTTTTACGATGCCATAACAGGTAGGTTAACTAAGGTCAAGCAAAAAAAAGTTGGTTAGAAGGATAAAATATTGACCTAACGTAATATAGTGCCAAAATGCAATGGACCTCGTCAATTCTGTTTGTAAAATAAGATTTTTTGTCAAGTTGGATCGCTTTCGTCAACATACTTTCATTAAAAATGCAAGGAACTACTTTTGGAGAGCAGTGGTTTTGTATGGAACAGCAGTGAAGCTGCCCTTTTTGATAAGAGGAGCCTAAAGTGGTTTGCGCTAATTAATGCTAGGCACTGAGGGGATAACGCCTTTGCAGCTGGCCAGGAACATTTTTAGATCTTATTCAGTTATTATACTGCCGCCTTGGCGGCACATCTGGGCTCTTGGTCATGGCTTCATTGGCCGTTGGGGCAACAAGTTCCAGGTTACTAATTCTGTTCCTTTAATTAATTTAAGAAATAAAGTGCTTTACACTGGGTGGTATTTAAATAAAAGCAGAAATTACAAAATACAAAATGAATACAAGTTTAACAAACAACCACAAGTTGCTTTCCTTTACTAAATACTTACTTTATACTTCACTTCACTTCACTTCACTTCACTTTACTTCACTTTACTTCACTTTACTTCATTTCACTTTACTTCACTTCACTTCACTTCACTTCACTTTACTTCATTTCACTTCACTTCACTTTACTTCACTTCACTTTACCATTTATTTGTGCTTGACTCATTTCAAGGAAAAATAAAACATAGCAAAAAGCTACAAGACAGGCAATATATTTTTCTTAAAGCAGTATATTTAAGTGTTTCTAAAATGCATGTAAACCTATTTAAAAAAATGGTCAACCTTCGATAACCAGGAAGCGCAATGCAGAAATGACAACCTCAAGAAGCCAGTAGAGACTGATATCGCCATACGACTGACAGGAACGTCAAAACTGCTTGTGATTACAGCAAAAACAACACTTTGTGATTCAAAGCTCTAGTAACCCGTTCGAGTTTTGGTCTCTGGGATTTGGTGTTGTGTTTCTGGGTGTTGTGCACTTCGTGCTTTTCAAAGGTCAAATAAATAAATTCGCAAACGAATTTATTTGGCTGAAGAGAAACGCAACTCTAGGTTTGGGAGAGGACACTCACTCACATTCTGCGTGTTGAGATCTCCAGGCCAAATTAAGCTTGTTCCTCGTAGGTTTTGGTGTTTTCTTAAAATTGGAAGAGGAAAGAGAGGAGTCTGCATGACACATGATAAATGATTGCTTATTTCTTGTCTTAATTTCCGTTGTATCAATAGCTCGTGAGGTGCAGGCTGAGGTTTGTAAGCCTACGAGGTCGTGCGAGAAACTCCCTTTCAGACCAGTATGCGCCATTCAGAAACTTCGAGCGCAAGAAGAAGCAACGCACGTGTCTTATGACAACGACTGTTACTTCAATGTGGCTCTTTGTTGGATTAAGGCGAGTGGAGGGACAATCACGCGCAAGACTTCATGTGATACTATTGCGACAGCAACAGCAAAAGCTTCCGACGGGGGAGAGCGAGTCAAAAGATCCGAGCAGGCCGACTGTCCAGAGGCTGAAAGTTGCCTCATACACCCTTACAACCCCATGTGTGCAAGTGATGGCAAAAGCTACGCAAACTACTGTTTCTTCGAGCTGCAACGCTGTACTGAAGACAAAGACCTGGAGTTCGCTTACAATGGAAAGTGTACTCATTTGAACAAGGACTAAACTTACAGCTTTCACATTTTTTTATTATATTTCTTTTTTATACGCTTTGAAACAATGAAAGATCGTGAATACTTTTTAATAACTTTGTAAATGTGGCTCTTTTAAGATATTTTTACAGTTATCTCCCCGTACTTAGGTGGACCTGGATATGTAACAAGAAAATGAAAAGGAATATATATATATTACTGTCAAACTGAATATACTACAGCTGTAAAATACAGTTAATAAATAATCCAGCTCTTGATGTGTATTAAAACCATTTTTTAACTAGCAGAATAAATACAGTAAAATTATGGGGAAAAGTTTAAATATTCTTTAAGATATATCGGTCCTACTGTTTCAATAGTCGACACTACTAGTATAAAACAAATTGTTACCACTACCAAATGGTTTCTTGGTTACTATGACATGCCTTGATACAACACTTGGAGAGATTAATTGATCAAAGAAACAATAGTATCTATTCAAATAGCCATATTGACAAGTCAAAAACTGTCAATAACTGTTGTTCAAGCGGTCATGCAGTATAGTATAATGTAAACCACTTACTGGTATTGTTTGACTTCCAATTATCATATTATTGCATGTTAATTTCCCATTAAAGAAATAAGGAATAGATCTACCTTTTTGAACTGAACCTTTAAAGCATTAACTTTCAACCAATGACATAGAAAGCCAAAAATTAATAGCTAAATTGATTTAAAAAAATCTTAAAATTATAAAACACTGGTTCCAAACCAAATTAAGCCAAAGTGTCCCTCGAGTCAAAGTTACCATAGTATCAGACACCCATCACATGATAAGAACATTAAAATATGAATACATAGAAAGAGAAAACTAATTATGCATATACACAATATAAGATACTTTAAAGAATGCAAAAAAAGATATAAATCTAGTTACGAAAAGAAAAGCACACACATATAAAATAACGAAAAATTTTTGAACCTCTGATCAGCCAGTTCTTTATTTCTTCTGGTTTCAGCAACTGAATATGTTGAATTATTGTTGAATTTCAGCTCCTGGGACCACAATTCACAAATCAACAATGGCAAAACAAGCTTATTCTGTCACATAATGTTAAATTTTCTTATTCTATAACATCTTTCAAATTTCATATCTCTGGAATACTGGTACATTTTTTATATCATAATAACCTTTGCTCTTCAAACTGAAATCCAGTATTGTAACTCTATAAAGGTCACATACAGTTGGAGAAAAAACTAACACTTTAATTTAATGTAAATTGAATGTGTGCAGCACACTAACCTATGCAATTGTTATCTGTGGTTATTTTAAACATGGAGGTTCTGACTTGCTCACAATGGAATAGAATTAAAAGTTTAAATCAAGTTTGAATTTACAGGTGAAAAATAATTTCTGGTATCTGCCCTGCAGACAATCCCGTCCCATTGGGACTGGTGTAGTCCATAAAGGTGAACCGTACACTTTCACATGATACTGTCTTCATGCCATCGGTTCCACTGAGAGAACATGGACCCCGTATCAGTACATTAACACTGTATATCTGACTCTTTTCTATAAGAACACTTTGATCAAAAATTATGTCATGAACAAAGGACTGAGTTGTTGAGCTGTAAGATTTCTTGGTCTGAGCAAGCACTTTGTTTTGGTGACAGAGCTCTGCGCTGATCTTGTACTCACCCTCAACCTTGCTTGCACCATACAAACCAATTCCTTTAATGTAGACCGAGCGATCTGTGGTGAACTTAATACCATCATATTTCTTTGTGTCACAAAACCAGTCATTCCCACAACAGCTTCGAAATCTTGCAAATCGGAATTGCTTGTGTTGTGGCGATAGTTGCGATCGTGGAACTCGCGGATTCTCGTTGAATAACAGCTCGGTGTCATAACTGGAGAGAAAAAACAGAAATATATTTGTAGTCTCTTCATGTGTCAAAAGCCCGGACCTTGCCACTTCGTCCGCAAACTCAACTGGAGACATCAGAGGATACCGTATAAGCTTCAGAGCTTGAGAGGCCACTGTTTTCTGGTTCTCAGCGGTGGGTTCCAAGAACTGTCTGCTACACTCTTTCGCCGCCCACTTTCGAACAGCGTGAAAGAGTGCGATCTCTTTCACGGCGATTGTGTTTCGTCGTAATAGTTTGCATAAGCTTTCTTCATCTAAATCATCAAAATGCTCTGATTCTAACACCCTGGACGTGAAAAGATCTACCATTGCCCAGCACTTGTCTTCGAGTTCTTCTTCACCCAAATATCGCGAATGACTCAAAACAGTCAAAACATTTTCTGGGTTCACGCTCTTGTCGATGAATTCGACGCACCTCTCGGCCAAAGCAGGAATAATATACTTTTTTGCTAAATAGAGAGTTCCCAGTACATTATCCAAAGTCAGAACTGTTTCGTCTGTGTAAATAAACCTTAGTAATTCCAAAAACGCTTCTGGCTCACAGTCAGTGATCTTGATCTCTGATGACTTTTCTGCCATTTGACCATAGAGCATTGCAAAAAACACTGGTGTGCTAATAGCCAGAACGTACTTGTGAGCCGGGATTTTGACTTTATTTCGTCCAACCAAGAAGTGTATATCACTCAGAAGTTCGTTGTTGAACATATACTCGTTTCGTTCTCTCAGTGTTGCGGCTTTTAGCTGCCACTTATCGAAGCTCAACTCTGCAGCCGCCATCTTGTTTGTTGTCAGTCTTTCCAGCTCCAGCAGTGAGAGATGACGTGACGGACTCAATCCGTGATGCATTATGGGTAGAACAGGTTGCGTGGTGAAAACAGAATGAGGCACTTGTCGAATGTTGTGACAAAATATTCGGAAATGGTAAAAACAAACAACTGGTTCCGCTTTATAAAGCTTTAATGGTAAGATAATGTGATATCATTAAGATCAATAAAGCCATATTTGCCTTAAAAGTTAAGCTAACGAGATTTTAGGAATTGAAAAGACAGATGCGATGATTTGGCGGAATCGTATAAACTAAAGAGTTGCGGAGTGTCATTCTAACTTTCCATAACTTTGTGAAGGCCCTGTTGTCTCTTTAAAAGTTTTTATATTTTATGCAGATGTCTGAGCTATGACGTATCTTTTCTCGACGCTTGGGAAGATTGGTGGTGTTTCTTTTGAATTTCAGTGACGTAACGGTCCTCGTCTAAGCACCGTTCCCCAAATTTCGGAATACATTTAGCCTGTTTTGCAGTCTACGGCAGAACAATGTTAACTTTGCATAAGCACTGTATTCAAACGCTGACGGGTTAAGTTTAAATCTATGCTTATCATATGTATTTACATCTACCGTTTCCCCCACATTTACTGTGCAAGTTTCACGACTAGCTACGCGCTGTTCATCGATTTTCAGTGATCGGACATACCGTAAACTGCCGATTTTTATACGCTCTCTCATGGCTGAATCAATGGATTTTCTCTTTTTCAGAAAATAAATTTTCACGTTATTTATCCAAACAACTTCAAAAGAAAACATCTCAATCCACTAAAAAGACATTAATCGATCACTTCTGCTAAGGCTTTATGCATTTTAAAACAATTTATTACATTTTGTTCCGGCCCGGAACACAAGAATTGACAATTACAATCCAACTTAATCGCCTCCTAAAACACCCATCCATAGCATTTACTTCTCAGTGAAATACTTAGATTGGTATCTGAATAGTGTCTGTTGATAGATATTTTAGCTTGAAACAGGTTTTTTTATCGACAAATCCCTGAGCGTGCGCAAAGCCGTGAAAGAACCCTTTTAAGTTATACAACTTCGTAAGGGGTTTTGGATGGGGAGGGGAGGGGCTTATAAGCGGAATAAAAAAATCGCTTTTGTTTACTGGTTTTTAATTAAGCTTTAAAACGTCAAACTTTTACAGAAACACTACAATAAAGTATTGAATAGTCACTTTAATGGTAATTTGACAAGATAAAATATAGAAATAGATAAGTGGTAACAAACTTATTGTTCCACAAATTTTCCTAATTTTCTGTTTGAAGTATTACAGTGTTCTGTGAGAGTGCTCAATATTAAGGAAACAAAGAAAACCAGGGGGTGCTTATATCCGGGGAGCTTATGAACGGATGTATTTTTTTATTTACTGGCAGATGGACCAATAACCGGCTAGGGGGGTATAAAAGGGGGTGAGGGGCTTATAAAAGGGGGGGGGGGGCTTATAAGCAGCAGTTTACGGTATGTGAAAAAAAAGAGGCAAAAGCATAATCGTAGGAAGTGTTACGCCTAACATTGCGTCATAATACTACATCAAACCTTTTCCTGACTCGGTTTTTGATTCGCTATAGCCCAGGGCCGTGTCAAATTTAATCCTGAAAAGATGTAGAGCAAGGTCATCGGGATAGGGAGAACGGGTAGGCCTGGCCTCCTGCCCGCCCTGGCTGACGGGGCAACCCGCCTCGGTGGGGTACCCCAACGTGATCAAGATAAAAAGAGAGATTACATGAACATACGGGTTACCCCATTTCACCGGGTTACCTCACTTACCCGGGTTCCCCTACCTCCATGTACAAAGGCCCTTAAAAATTGATTTTGCCTTTTTTACTTCATTAGCTCCCCTAACAAAATGGGCCTCCCCCATTAAAAGTTCTTCCAACGGCCCTGTAGTGTGATGCACGATCATTCAGACCTTCTAATCTGATTTCAACAATATCTCGAGCTTAAAATCAGAACTAGGAAACCCCTTCTGTACATTTTTAAATTATGATTATATAGAAAGAAGAACAATCTTAGGTTTAATTAGCAAAAAAAGAACAATGAGCTTTGTATCTCCCATATGTCAGTGTTATAAAAACCAACCTTATAATCATAAGATTGATGTTTATTGATGAATATAATAGCAATCAACCATTAATTTAGTAATCCCGTGTTTAGTGGTAAATCTTTCCATCAGACCCTTCTCAAATAACACCCCTCAGTTAAAGGAGAAAAGTCTTTTCTCCTTGTTTTTAAAGGGCGTCATCAATGTTCGTGAAGATAATCATCCCAAACCACATCAAATCACACGAGACAACACAAAACACAACCGACGTTAGTTGGGTGAACTTCATTTATCTGGCTATGATTACCGATTGCATTTTTGGGATCAGAATTTACAAATTATATAATTTTATGGCACATTTTCATCAGTCACTTGAATCACACCGATATGGTCCGTAACAAATTACAGTAAAAGTATGGGATCGGCAAGCGTGTATAATATATATCATGACGTCACGCGGCCTCGAACTTTTTCTGAGGCTCGAACTTTTCGGATTGTCTGCCTGTGGGATATCATGTTTTTATAAGGCAATGCAAGAAGCTTAGGATGAACTATACGTAGATATATGCCATGTATGCATGTCACCGAGGGAATGTGGGCGTTATTTACCGTACAGCGTAGGGCCAGAACTAAAAGCACAGTATGGACAGAAACCCAAGCGGTTAGACCCCTGGGACTGATTGCCACGTATCCGTCGTTTATGATAAAGAATGAAACTTATGAGTTGAGGGGGTGCTTATCTCCTTAATCAAAATTCCCACATGATGACTGACGACATATTATCCAATATATGATTTGAGGAACCGCAATTTCTATTCATAGTAGCACAACAATGACCATAGTTGATAAAGACTTACATTTTGGGGGATTTTGGGAGATAATTGCGAAGTCCTGAATAAATGGTTTTACTTTTGGACTGATGGCACTGAAAGAAGTTTTAGTTCCCTACTAAAATTAAGTTTTGGAGTTAGTATTTAATAAATTTAATCTTTAGTGTATGCTATCCAAAGACGGAGTGGCACTGACTTACTCGCTCGCTCGCTTGAATTCGTTGCTTGTTGCTTGTTAACAACTTTTTCCCCATTTAAATCTAATCATCTTCGCTTCAATCATCCTAATCGCCATAAGCTCCCCGTAATGCCCAGAATGTACATGTCCGTAAAATCTCTGTTTTCTTAAAAGGCGTTTTTGTCTAATTTAGTAATTAACTGCTAGCTTTTTAAAATCAGTATTCTTTGAACAAAAATAGTGTAGATAACTAATTTTTGAATGCAGCAGTTTTACATAGAACAACCGCAATTTGTTTATCTTATTTCTTCCGGAAGAGTTGATAAAAACATAAACTCTCTGGTCTCTTATCATTTGTCTTTATTTTAAGCGCTGCTTATGTTAAACATAGTAATCGATTTGAATAGTAAGACGATAAAAATGAGCCCGAGAAAAGGCACAAATGTTCTACTGAGGCATTTTCCCTGGCCTTTAAAAACAAAAACACTCGTTTTCCTTTTAAAAAGTTTCTAAAATGGCTTTATCTTTTAGCAAATTTATCCCGCAACAAATTTGAAATCGTTTTATATACGAATAATCATTATTTTAAAATTTCTTGTTAAACTTTGGGCAAATTTCTACAACAGCGTCAGTTCTTTTTAAAATGGTTGCTGTTATAAAACAAAAATGTGTGTATAATAGCCGATGTATTCAAACTTAGAATGCCGCTTTTTAGTCAGGCAAGCTCTTTGCCTGCCCGGCCGGCCGTTTTCGTAGAAGACCTAAGAACGGAAAGCCAAGTGGATTGAACATGTTACGACGTTAGTTTCTATAACTGAATTGGTACGGCCGGAGACTCATGAGACTGTCATGTTATAAATCTAATTTCGAGTTGACGAACTCAAAATTCTCTCAACAAACACTCCATTCTCACTCATGAAAGATTTAAAAGATACCGATTGAGGCTATTTCTGGCAGTTGACAACAATCAATGCTCCATCAGACGAGAGCAAATGTGCCATACCTGAGTCCTAGTTTCGTTTTCAAAGAAAGAGTACTCAATGATGGAAGAAGCAGGTTTCCAGATACTCGACAGATACATTTTAATTCTCTTCAAGAAACAACAGGCTGTAAGATGAAATAAGATGATCAGTTGTAAACGTTGCCTTCAAATTTCAATCACAATTTCAGTTGTGACTTGTTTCAGAATATATAGACTCCATGCACTCATGATTGTTATTAACGTTGTTATTCCGTTTCAGGAAATTCAATTTTCACAAGAACTGAGAACAAGCCTCAAACATGTTAAATGAACCATAGTCGTTAATTCCTTCGCGTGATACTCATTATAATCAGAGATCACTCACTTCCTTGTAGGTATCAATATTTCCTATCAGTCTAAGAAAAATTTCCACGGAATTAAAGTATATCATCAGAACTATTAAAAAACTTTCTTCTCGTCTTTTCCTATCTCACCTCATACAGAAAATCTTTTGTCTTGCAATATCTATGCATACACCCACATATAGGCTAGTGTTGAAGTTCTGCTTGCACCGATGAATAATTCTGGTATTGCATGGTACATGGTAATGAAAAGGCCAAATAAAAATATAAATTCCCGGTTTCTCATCAGAATTTTTTTAAGGAAAAATGCACGCGCTTCATTTTCTATCAAGAATCTCAACGGAACTGTTTACAGTCGAAACACTAGAGCAAGAACCATCTGCCAGTAATCAGCAAACTGAGTTCCGGGCTTAACGTCTTTGGAACATGTCAAATGCAGAAGATAATAGTCAATTGGTTCAACTCTCATCGCAAAAGCGCGTTTGAAAAACTAAAATAAGTGCTCCAGCTATGTTGAGATAAGAGCACTGATGAAAAACTGAGAGTTTTTTCTATTCGGTCTAAACTCTTGAAAATGAAAAGGGTAAACTGCATGTGTTATACCACATCACCTGTTCCGGCTTTTTTGAAACAAAGTTGAATGAGTCTAGGCAAAAAAAGATAACCGCCGGTTTCTCATCAGATATTTTTCAAAAAGAAAATGCAGCGGGCGGGGTTTTATTCGATTAAAACTCTCTACAAGCCGTTGACAATCATTAACATCTTAACTAGTGTACGAAGTGAACATGAATCAATACGCCCAATTGTTATTCAAAATTTACACCAGTGGAAGAAAACGATGATCAGCATCCAATCAGCAGTCATTTAGATCGGCTCTGTTTGAAAGAACGTAGAAAAATAACTTTTTTTGCATTCATAAAGAATAAAAAGTGTAAATGCGGCAGGATATTTTGAAATGCAGGCGCTGATGAGAAACCGGGAGTTTTTATAGTTGGCCTTACTTCTCACCGCGGTAATATTTTGTTAGTCATAATAGCCACGTGCAATAGACCTACAGTTTCATTATCAACAAATTTGTATTATAGATTTCTAATTCAAAACAACGTTGTAGTATGATATCACATAACAGTTGGGTGCATGGTAAAACTCAAACATGCTAATCGTTTGCATTTAATTGTATATAATCTTTTTAAATGTTTTAGTTTAATGTTTACTAAGCCACATTGAAATTTACCATTGATTAACGTTCATCAGTTTGTAAACGCGAGCTTCCTATATAAACACAACACATTTGTTGATGGGCAAATATTCAAGGAAAATTAAGTGCACAATTTCGACATCGATTCCTGTTTGACAGTTAGAGAGCATCTTCAAATGTGCAATCTGGCAGGTTTGTTAGCATATATTTCTTTACGATTTGCCACGTTTTCGTCACATTCTATGAAAAATTATCAATAATTTTCTTCGCGACAAGCTGAGCAGTAGAACTGGGCTCATGAGGTTATTAGGATACCACATAATCGAATATCAACCCCAAACACACAATTCAATTATGACATTGAAGTGAAATTTAGCTCCAAATAACCGTTTTAAAACCTTTCTTGAAGAAAATATTTACCGATACCTGATGGGTGTGCTGGCAAGAGGGCGTATAAACAAAGGCTTCTATTTTCCGGAACATCTGAAAACGATCTTATTTATTGTCCGGTCAAGATCTTATCTCCTCACGTTACCTATAAAATGCCAGTTGTGGTTAGCTTGTCGATTACAATCGCCATATACTCGTATCGGACACTGACTTTGAGCAGGGCGTGAGACAGGTTACCGGTTTGTTTGTTTTTTAAAAGACTACCGTTCAATAAAGACAGCTGTTTAAAGACCGCCGAATTTTTTCTCAACGCGTTTCGAGACAAGACCGCCAACACCATGTGCAACACCAAAGTAAGTGAGCTCAATTTTTTTGTCTTATCAGAGTTTCTTTTGAGGGCAGTTTATAATTTTTTTATTGTCAAAATCCGTCTGACACTAAAACAAAATGACATGAGCTCATCCACGATATATAATGGAAATTATACTCCTAAGGTTATTTATGATTATCAACATTTGTGAATTATTTTGATATTTTAATCTAGAATTTGTAGCCACAAAGGTGACACAAGCATGACGCAAGCGTGACGCAAGAGCTTTTTAAAAAGCTCTTTATAAATATGTTCACTAAACATAGACACAAAGGTGGCAATATCACCTTTTTGACACTGAGAAAAATAAAGCAATGCTTTGTACTTTAAAACAAGTTTTTCCTTTTTTCAGGAATATCTTTTAAAAACGCAACTGCAAAAAAAAACTAGAAAAATTCAACTTCCAAACAGTGGAACAATCTGTCTCCCGAAAAAGCCACAGCTGCTTCTCTTGACTCTTGAATCTATCAGCACTAACCACACCGAAAGTTCACTCCTCAGAGATTAAAGTTTTGTTGAAATAACATAACGCAATAACTCTGGCCCAGTTTTTATTAGAAATAATCCTGTGGGTTTCGAATCTTCATCTACGGTTGCTTTTTCTTCCATATATTTTGGCTTCACTAATTTACCTTTCTCATTTTGTCTCTTTTCTTCACAGGTAAGAGTTTTAGTAACTGTCCTATGCATTGTGTCTCTAGTCAGAGTAGGATCTATACGGATACAGGACAAAGATCCCGGGGCCGGTGTACATAAGAAAATGGCAGCAATAGCTCCCAGACGATCGTCGACACGGAGCAAAAGCCCTGGGCGGCGGGAGGCACAAACCAAGCAATCTGGGCAAGAGATCAATGCTTACTTCTCAGGAAAACTTTCCCCACCTGCATACTCGTCTACGGGTCCAGTCAGCTCAAAACAGAAAAAATCACTCAAACTGGCAACTTCAAAGTAAGTTTTGTCAAGTTAAAACAGAATACACCGTTTCTTTTTTTATAAGATTAGCGGTGTTCTAGTTTGAAATTTGGTAGTTCCTCGCTCTCTGAATTCTCTGCCATTTCGATAAGAAAAACTACCAAACCGGCATTGTATATAAACGCACTGCAACGTGTCTATGTACAAAATTAAAACACGCTACCTAGCCAATCAGAGCGCGCGTTATATCTGATTTATTTTATAAAGAATGTTTTGTCATGTAAAAGTCGACTGACTTCTTTTCCCGTCGAAACAGTCGAATGTTCAAAAGTTTACAATAGAATGGTTTCATTTCGAGAAAAGGAGTAAAATGTACAGAATTGAAACATTTTAGAAGTGTAAGCCTGAGCATGATTCTTAGAAAATTCTTATTTTTCAGGGATTTTGAGCCTCATGATTCTTATAAAAAAAGAAACAGGACAAGTGTACACGCTGCATGTCGGTTTTGGCGCTTTTCTTTGTCGCTCACATATATATTGCTTGACAAAAAGTTTGTTTTACGATGTATAAACGTAATGATGAAACAAAGGAGGGGTGACAACCTTCTGACGTAGTTGTAGACGATCGCAAACAGCCTCGTTGCAATATACCACGGCCACTATCTTCGTCACCTAACAGAACCAGAAATAATCAAGTTCCCTGATCTTTCTACTTTATATACTGCAACCTTCGTGAATAAATTTCATCATCACAAATTGCCATCTACTTTTGATAATTATTTTACTTCTACTAATAAAACACATAACTATACTTGCCCCTAAGCAATCATATTCATTGCCAAAAACTAGCACTATAACTTTGGAATATTTCAAGATTAGATACCAGGGGCCTAGAATTTGGAATTCTATTTCTTGATGAAATTGATAAAAAGGTATCTGATTTTCAATCGAAGAAGAAACTCGAAATACATATTATTGACTCATACTAAGCCGGTTCGCTTCTAATCTTAGTCATTATTAGAGTTATTGTGAATAATTTCGACAACGTATATCTTGTTCCGCCGCACTTGCATTTCTCTTTTCTTTTGTGTGTGTGTGTGTATGTGTGTGTGTATGTGTGTGTGTTTCTCGACCGGTAATCACATGAATACTTTATGTTATTAATGTTCGCTTCCAATCTTAGTCATTATTAGAGTTATTGTGAATAATTTCGGCAACGTATATCTTGTTCCGCCGCACTTGCATTTCTCTTTTCTTTTGTGTGTGTGTGTGTGTGTGTGTTTCTCGACCGGTAATCATATGAATACTTTATATTATTAATGTTTGCCTGATCCTTCTAGCCTCTATGGTTATTCGTGCAGGCAGTACCCTCAACTATATCTAAAAACTGTAAATTATAATTTATTTATTCTTTCTCTGGGTACAAATAAAGGCTGTTGTTATACGTTGTTGTTGTTGTTGTTGTTGTTATTAAAATCCAGCTCTTCAGTTCCTCATGTCCACAGCTTCACAAAGATTCTCCTTTTATTCAACGACTGATGCTAAACACATACGTTTTCAAACACAACCTTTTTTCTTCCGTTTTGGCCTTCTGACCACAAGTAAACGATAAAAACGATGGAAAACGGGTAAAAACACAGCGAAAAACGATCTCGATACGAAAACTGTGTATTTATGGATGTGACCCTAGTGGACAGGTCCCCCCCCCCCGGATGGAATGACTCAGTCTTCTAATTCTGTCCAATTTAGAAATGTATTACGGAAATAATATCTCAAGTATCATTCACTTCTCTTTTTTCTTCACTGATTTCTAAATTTGTATTGTATTGCTGTCACATTTTGTTTTGTTTTGTTTATCGTAGCTAGTAATCATGGTAATTAACTGTATCTCGCATCGGAGGTTACTGCATGGAGAAATAAATTTAAAAATAAATAAATAAGTTAAAATACAAATGTACAAGCAAATAAATAAATAAACAAACAAATATAAAAACAAACAAACAAATAAAAGATAAATAAATAAATAATCTGTGATACTGATGATGATAGTGATGATGATCAGTATAATCATTAATGATATTAACAATAATGGTGATGTCGACGATGATGATTTATAATTTAATTTGATTTAAATACAATATTATGTACAGATTTGATGAGTGTGACAACAACCTGTGCTTTTTTCTCGAGGGTTAGCGTGGGAAAACGCCAGTTCTCTCACCCGTGGAGTCATTCAAATCCATGCAAGACGATCACACGTGTTGTTAAACCAAAAGATTACTTCAAAACTTCGGATTCCTTTTTCCCCCGAAGCTACGTGACGACCGATTGTACTGGTGGCAATAGTGCAGGGGACTATCAAATGTGCGGCGACCATGACAGTATGGATTGCGTGACTATACAGCAAAGCATTCAGTTCATACGCAAACCCTCTTCAGATTGTACTAAATGGTATAAGGTCACCATACATAATGTCCCTGTAGCTTGCTCGTGTATGTGGCCCTTGCGTTAATTTAACACTTACTGGTAAAATTTACAATAAATATAATTATTTATCAAAAGAAGAAGCTATTATTAAAACATGATATCATGATCAAGGGTATAGACTAGTAGAGTAGGATAGTGTTGGTTTAGTAGGGAAAACCGACTTTTTAAAAAACGTGGCACCCACCACCCATGGTTACTTATGTGTGTATACGTATGTGTGCGTGTTTACGTGTGTGTGTTTGTGTGTGTGTGTACGAATCTTCAAACTCTGCCTTTACTCCAGACCTGAAAAGCTGTTTTCTATACCCTATTTCAGACCAGACTGAGGTATAATCGATACCATATATCATAGCAAATTAAACGAAAATTTATGGTTCACAGATTTTCTGTGAAATCCATACCCTTTTCCAGACTAATTGGGCAATAGATATACATGTGATAATAGGGCTTGTAGTCTTGTAGCTCAGTTGGCAGAGGAACCGGTGATCTGTTCCACAGGTCGTGGGTTCGAGTCCCATCGCATTGCCATCAGAGTCAGAGACTTTTTCTCTTTCTTCGTGTACGACCAAATTCCTTTCTACGTCAATCGCTCTGAAGGAATCATAACACTTCAACTTGACACATTTAAAGATAACTATATCTAATCTACAATTACTTAGTAGAAAATGGAATACTAAGAAAAGAACAAGATGGTTTCCGAAAAAATCACTCGACGAATGACAGTGTGTTTACTTTTAAATCCTTGATTGCTAATCATGTTAAAAGTCAACCAAAGAAGAAAAACAATTGACTATTCTCCTGCTTTATCAACATAAAAAGACCTTTGATAGCATTCCTGTAGACTACGAGTACTCCCTAAAAGTTTATCTCTCAAAAGATATTGATAGCGGATGAGCCGGTGCGAGAACACTGGGGCGAGTAGGGAACAGGATAAAAGATGTGTCACTTAGGGCACCAAAGAAGGTTCTCCAATCTACTGTGTTCTTCCTCCTAACTCTTCAGTCCAACCAAAATTGACCGCACTCCTTCTCCACATTCTTCGCCATTTATCCTTTGGTCGTCCCTCTGTCGCCTTCCGGGTGGTGTCCATGCTAGTGCTATTTGTGTATCGTCCGTTCTCTATCTCCTCAATATGTGACCAATCCACTGCCATCTTCCAGATTTGATCAGATCTGTTGCTCGTGGCATTTCCGATGATTTAGTGCCGTTCTCAAAAAGCGTACACGAGGTCTGCAAGGAATCCTAAACAAAGTTGCAAAATATTGCCATAACAATGGAATGAAAGTCAATACAACAATAACCAAATAATGGCTTTTGTAATCAAAGACAAATCAATAAATAATTACATTTAGTGTAAGTTTATCGTGTTCTTTCGCAAATCCCCCGATCTGATTGGTTCTCTCACCATTTTATATTCGGTGATATACAACGATACGCATCAATGCATTCTCGCATGCGCGAGTGACAATGATTTGAAGTTTGATAGCATATTTTTATTTCTTTTTATCAATAAATTTATACTAAAACAATTAAAACGCTTGCTTTTGTTTCCTATGAGTGATGGTCAACTCAATTTCGCCTTGTTGACTATATACTCGTAGAAAACGCTAGCCCTTGTTAAGGTGCGAAGGCAGGGGGGGGCGAAGAGTGCATACGCATCCCGCCCCCCCACTGGCGGAAGAGGTCCGCTTAAAAAGAACTAACTCGGCGAACAAAATGTTAACTTATCAAAAAGCAGAGATTAACTGCCTTTTTTCTTCTTTTAACCACTCCATATTCATTAACCATCCTACTCGTTCACGAGTGATAGCCGAGGAGTATTCTCTTTTAACCACTCCATATTCATTAACCATCCTACTCGTTCACGAGTGAT